>LBNU01020846.1:133564-159789 GCA_014162995.1 Artemisia annua | reverse complement strand
ATAGGCGTAGTCGGGTGGTCTCTCGGATGTCAACACTAAGGTCTATGGAATCTACGATTTTGAGGAAATCCTTAAGGTGTTGACTTGGGTCTTCGGAACAAAACCCATGGAATGCGCATCCGCTTTGCACCAATCGATGGTGTCGGATCTCAAGGGTGTCACATTGGCTCCTTGGTTGAGCTCAATGGTGTTTCGATAGCCTTGGTGGCTAGGTCGGGAGTACTCTCCTAAGGTGCGGGCTCTAGGAGGTGGGTTTAGTTGAATTGGGTTGTTGGGATCAAGGATATTACCACCTTCCATGATGGCGGATGGTAATGGTTACGAACACAAGCACGAAGAATGAGATATACTAAAGAGGATCCTAGAAAAATAAAACAAAATCTCACTAGAAAGGAGTCTAGTGAGTAAACCTATCTAAGAATAAAAATTAACCTAAACAATAACTATTCCCCAGCAGCGGCGCCAAAAACTTTGATGGGCGTGGATTGCAACACGCACTACGTTTTACCTCTCGAGGGATCTCGAGAAGCTTGCAATCCCCACCAGGCAGTGTACCTGACCGATGTAGTATAGTGTAGTGGCAAGTACCGGGGGATTGATCGTTCTATCGCAGGGAATAGTGTTCGTTAGGCTAAAGGCTACTCTAATCTAGGTCTAAGGGTGGAGGAAGATTCTTTTTGTATTTTTATATTTTTAAGAAAGCAGGTAAAATCTCTGGTTTTGGAGGAGAGGGCGGAATTAGTTGCTAGTCAACTTAGCCAAGTTATCTACTTTTAATCTACTTATATTTTTGTATTTTTTTAGGTTTTGAGACAAACAATGGTGGGAGAGTAGTGTTTACTTAGATTTCACTACTCCCTAACTATCTTTTACCATGTAATTAGTATGTTGAGTTTGCGTGGATGACGGGTGTATTCCTAACAAGTCGTAGGGAGTGCGTTCAATTCCCTAACTCTATAAGTTCCTACCTCACTCTATGACGATACGTCAAGCATCCTATCATGAGCTCACCGATAGCAACCTATGCATGAAATACTACCTTAAAATCGATAACGCACATACGATTCACGTTTCTAAAGACGTTCAAGCTTGTTACCGTATAGGAGATTAGCCAGTTTTCTCTAGTCTAACGTAGATGAAACATTCACCCAAATACAATCACAACATACACATCACATGATAATCAATAGTTAGGTTTCATTAGATCTAAGCAAACACAAAGTAAATTAGCCTAGCATGTTGAAAGAAAGACAAGCACAAGCATAAATCACACAACACATAGACATATTGTATGAATAAAGACTTATCTTGGATTAAACATGCAAGTTAGAGGGGTTAGGATACCCTCTAAGGTCTGTAATACACGTACTAGGGTTTAACCCTAAAGTTCTCCACTCCAAAATTCGTCTAAAGTTCCACTAGGTTATCTCAAAATAAAGAAAAATCATTCTATATATATAGAAAACGCGGGCTGACGGCGTCAGCCCAATAGGTGACGTCGTCAGCTCGGCGATTAGGGTTTCCTGACGGCCTTGATTGACGTGGTCATAATTGCTGGTTCCAGATCTGACGGCCTTGGTTGACGGCGTCACAATTTACACTACGAACTCTCTGGATCGTCACGAGTCTTTTTTCCACTTCTGGACTTCACTTGTTCCTGACGGCGTCACTTAGTAGAGTGTGACGGCGTCACCTTCAGTAATCTACAAGGTCTTTTGAGTTTTTGTTGTTTTCCGCACTTTTTCACTCCAAAAACGCCCGAAAATGCTTCTTTTGTGATTTTCCTTTCAAAAGTACCTAAAATGAGAAAAGAAACGACTTTGGGTGAAATCCAAACCAAAAACATACGACTTAGGACTCAAAATGACCCCTAAAAACGTAACATTTTTCGTCTCATCAACAACGCTTTCCCTTTACATTTTTCTTTTCTTCTGACTTTGACTTAGGTTAATGATCAGTTCTGCATCTTCAAGTCTAGGAGAACTAACAGCTGTTTGTGACCAATACCCCTTGTTTGGATGAATTTTCAGATTCTGCATCCGTAGAAATGAGCAAAGAAATTCCAAGTTCCTCCAAAGCATGCTCCAACCTTTCTACCTTCTTATTTGTCTTGGTTAGTTGTTGCTCCAACCCTTTTATACGATCAAGAAGTGTAGGAATCACCTTCAAAATATCATCTGTAATCAGAATGGGAGACTCTTTATGAGTAGAATGATGTGATTCTGAGGAGCTGAGTTCAAGAGTGTGTACTGGAGCAAACTGAGCATCTAAAGGCCTTAAAGAACCTGCACAAGGGTTAGAGGCAAACAACATAGCCGCAGACAGAGGTGTTTCATCCCCTGTAAATCCACTTCTAATATTCCTAAAAACCCTTGCTTTGAGACATTTTACAGGATAAATAGTATTGTTTATTGTCTCAATATTTAAAACCATTTGTATGAAACGAAGGTACATCAAAAACTTATGTTGACTATTTACATTTGACACCATTCCAGTAAAAATCAATTTAGAAAAATTGAAAGTTCTGCCAAGAGCAAGACAGATCAGGGCAGAAGCAATCTTTGTATCAAATTGATCCCATCTCCCACTTTTAGAGCTTAAACATTGCAGCAAATGGTGTACTAGGAATCGCCATTGAGGTGAAAGATCACGTTTTAGAAATTTGAGATTTACACCAATGGGATATCCAATATATTCATACCCTCAACAAGAAATTTATGTGGCAACTTAAAGTCCCCTGAAGCATCATTTAAATGAAGACATTCTCGAATAGATGCTTCAGTGACAATATAATCAACAGTATCAATGGTTGCCCTTAGTTGTTTGATTCCATTTGGAAGAGTTTCAGCAATAGCAGTGTGCCAAAACTATGTGACCAAAGAATCATAGACAGTGGGGTTACAAGTCAGAGCATACCTAATAGACGAATGATTTTAAAAGGTAAGTATTTGATCAAAACCGTGACTTTTTGATGACTTCTTTAAGTAACCTACTTGATTATGTCTAGCATTATATGCAAGCAATGCCATGTTATTACTGGTGAGAGAAGATTTGGACTGGTGAAAAACATAGTATGGTTGACCTTTTGAAAGACTTTTTACTTAATTGGAAATAATGAATAAAGATGAAAAGTAAATCAATTTTATTCACTTATATACCCATTTGATTGATAACGATTAGATTGAACAGTAAAAAATCATTATGCGAGTGATCAGTCACAACGGTAAAGTATTAATTGCAGATTAACACTACCAGACTTAAAAATAGTCAACCAGACTTAACAACTTTCTCACCAGACTTAACAAGCAGTATAGCCTTTGATCCAAACTGACATCGCAAGACTAAAATAAGTTTTACAAATGCTTAAGTCCTTGAAAACCTGAAATGATTAGTAACAACCAAACATATATACATAGCCTGAATGAAGACCAACTAAGCCACCCGTATTAATTCTAAATAACCAGTTTTAACTAAACTTCCAACCAATTATATACTTAACATTTAACCTCCCCTTAAATGTAGCTATGGGTTCATCATACCAATATTGACTACCAAGTAGTTGAACCTTGGTCCATCAAATGCTTTTGTTAACAAATCAGCTACATTGAAATCAGTGTGAATCTTTTCAACTTTAATGAGATTTTTCTCAAAACAATCTCTAATAAAATGATGCCTGATTTCTATGTGTTTGGTCCTAAAGTGATATACTAGATTTTTGACAATGCATATGGTACTTTCATTATCAATAAATATTTTAGTATTCATGAAGTTTAGACCATAATCTAGCATTTGATTTTGAATCCATAGTACCTGACCACGGCAATTTGCAGCAGCCACATACTCAGCTTCTGTAGTGGAATTAGCCACTATGGTCTGCTTCTTGCACTGCCATGAAATCAACCTTCTGCCTAAGAATTGACAACCTCCTGTTGTGGACTTCCTATCAAGACTTGCTCCAGCATAATCACTATCTGAATAAGCTTCCAGGTTAAAGGATGACTCCTTAGGATACCAAAGCCCCAAATTTGGTTTTCCTTTAAGATACTTAAAGATTCTTTTCACAACATGAAGATGTGAAGTCTTGGGATTGAGCTGAAACCTGGAACATGCACATACAACAAACATAATATCTGTAGAGATGCACATCCACATCTGCAGCATCTTCATCTTTAGTTAAAGGCACTCTGTTATCCATGGGTGTGACTGCAGTTTTGACATTTTCAAAGTCAAACTTTTAAGCATGTCAGCAACATACTTTTCTTGTGATATAAAGAGACCATCTGACTGTTGTTTGACTTGCAAGCCAAGAAAGAAAGTGAGTTCTCCCATTGAGCTCATTTTAAACTTTCCTTTCATCAATGCCTCAAATTCTTCACACCAAGCCCTTTTGGTTGACCCAAAAATGATATCATCTACATAAACCTGCACAAGCATAATATCTTTCTTGTCCTTCTTAATAAACAGAGTTTTGTCAATGACCCCTCTTTTGTAACCATTTTCTTCAAGAAATGAAGAAAGAGTTTCATACCAAGCTCTAGGAGCTTGATGCAGTCCATAGAGTGCTTTGATCACTTTGTATACTTTCTTAGGATGAGCAGGGTCAACAAAACCAGGAGGCTGAGAGACATATACTTCTTCTGTGATTTTGCCATAAAGAAAGGCACTTTTTACATCCATTTGGTACACAGTGAATCCCATGTAGGATGCATTGGCCAAAAATAATCTAATGGCTTCAATTCTAGCCACAGGAGCAAAAACTTCATCATAGTCTATTCCTTCTTCTTGCCTGTATCCTTGGGCCACCAATCTAGCTTTGTTTCTGACAACTACACCTCTTTCATCTCTTATGTTCCTGAAGACCCACTTGGTGCCAATGACTTTAGCCCCATGAGGTAGATCTACAAGAACCCACACTTGTTGCAACTTGAACTGCAAAAGCTCTTCTTGCATGGCTTCAACCCAACTTTCATCATCTAAGGCTTTAGTGACTTTGGTAGGTTCTTTTTGAGAAAGAAAACATGCAAAGAGGCATTGTTGTTGGTCTTTGTGATTGTTCCTTTGTTGTTTCTGAATAAAGCTGATGAGTGCATGAGATCCAAGTTGTTGTTGTATTTGTCTCCTTGTTTGAACAGCTGACTTAGGATTGCCAAGGANCATCTAAGGCTTTAGTGACTTTGGTAGGTTCTTTTTGAGAAAGAAAACATGCAAAGAGGCATTGTTGTTGGTCTTTGTGATTGTTCCTTTGTTGTTTCTGAATAAAGCTGATGAGTGCATGAGATCCAAGTTGTTGTTGTATTTGTCTCCTTGTTTGAACAGCTGACTTAGGATTGCCAAGGATTTGACTCTTTGGATGAGCATTGTGAATCCTTAGTGTACGAACAGGACTAACATCTACTTCTGTTGGTAGATTGTTGAAGTCAGTTATTACACCTTCTCCATCATATGATGCTTCAGTAAAGAGCCCTTCATCAGGTACATCACTAATAACAGGTTCTGGTATAACAAGATCATTTAGATCAGCTTGTGAGGTGAAGTCAAGCTTTTCAGACTCACTACCATTATTAACATAGTTTGTACTGGTAGTAGTAATTTCAGGTGCTGCATCCAAGTGGAGATCTGCTTCTTTGCTAAGAACTTGAGTATCAGGATTTTGAGAAGAAGCCTCCTTAGCTTGTGCTTCTGCACTTGGCACCTTTGTTTGAGGAGAAGATCTCTTTGGTCCATTGGCATCTACAGATAGTTGAACAGTAGTAGGTATGATAAGATGCTCAGATACTTTTTCTTCCTCACTTGTGGTACCTGCATTATTAGTATCATTTGATGAACCTGCAGTAGAGTTAGCTCGATTCTCCAAGGAGACAGGAACATAGTTCATAGAGTCAGTTAAATAATCAATGTCAAACATTCATCTATAACCCAGTCCCTGTAGATTAGGTTTCTCTTCAAGAAAATCAACATGAAGATTTTCAACAACTCTTTTGGTTTCCAGATTGTACACCCTGTAAGCCTTTCTTGTAGTTGAATATCCAACTAAGTATCCTTCATCAGACTTGCCATCAAACTTTCCAAGAGCACTAAGTGTATCAAGAATAGTAACATGACACCCAAATGGTCTTATGTAGCTAAGCACTGGCTTTTCACCAAATAATAGTTCATAAGGAGTCTTGTTTTGAGGTTTAGTCACCCTTACTCTATTGAACACATAACAAGCAGTATTAACTGCTTCAGCCCAAAAAGTAGTAGGTAAAAGTGAATCTGCAAGCATAGTTCTGGCAGCCTCAATGAGTGTCCTATTCATTCTTTCAGCAACTCCATTTTGTTGTGGAGTTCT
Source organism: Artemisia annua (assembly GCA_014162995.1). NCBI lineage: Eukaryota > Viridiplantae > Streptophyta > Magnoliopsida > Asterales > Asteraceae > Artemisia > Artemisia annua. Next base: position 153,458 of record LBNU01020846.1, on the reverse strand, counting down.
AGCATTGCTGTACTATTGTTTTATTCCTTTGTTTCCACAGAATTCAAGCATACTTCTGTTCTTAAATTCAGTCCCATTATCTAATCTCATAATTTTGACCTTTTGATCCAGTTGATTTTCAATCCTTCTTATGAAGTTTTGAATAATGCCATGAGTTTCATCTTTGGAAGACAAAAAGAACACCCAGCAAAACCTGGTACAATCATCAGTGATAACAAGACAATATTGAGCATAGTTAATGCTCTTTACAGAAGTAGGCCCAAAGAGATCCATATGCAGCATGTGTAAGGGTTTAGTAATGGATCTTTCAAGCTTGGCCTTGCAAGAGGCCCTATGTTGTTTTCCTTTGTGGCAAGCTACACAAGAATGATCATTTTTGAAAACCTTGGAAGGTAGTCCTCTTACAAAGTTTCCCTTCACAAGTTTGTTAAGAGTTTTGAAGTTTATATGACCCAATCTCCTGTGCCACAATTTAGATTCATCTAATGTAGCTTTTGCAAATAAACAGGCAAAACCTTTTACAGTGATGTCTAGGAACTTTTAAGAGTATCTGACTTTCATCAGACATCTTAAAGTCAGAAGTCAAAACAAAACATTCGGTTTCAGTAAAAAGAACCTTTAGCTGCTTATCACAAATATGTGATATTGAGAAAAGATTAAATTGCCCAAGTTCTTTTACAAAAGAGACATTGTCAAATTCTAAATTGCCAACAACAATTCTACCTTTACCAATAATGTAGCCTTTGCTACCTCCAAAAGTAACAGATCCTCCTTTGAATTCTTCAAAATCTTTTATGTGTTCCCTGTTACCAGACATGTGCCCTGAGCATCCACTGTCAAATATACCTTTGTTTCCCATGTTCTTGAGTGGATGATCCTGCACACAAATGATGCGTGGTTTTGTGACCTTACAACAGGTTTTACCTCTCAAGGGATCTCAAGAGGCTTACAACCCCACCAGGCAGTGTACCTGACCGATGTAGTATAGGATAGTAGTAAGTACGGGGGATTGATCGTTCTCACACAGGGAATAGTGTTCGTTAGGATAGAAAAACTACTCTAATAGGTCTAAGGGTGAAAGAAGATTCTTTTTGTATTTTCATATTTTTAGGAAAGCAAGTAAAATCTCGGTTTTGAAGGAGTGGGCGGAATTAGTTTCTAGTCAACTAATCCAAAATTACTACAATTGCAAATAAAATAAAATATCTAAACTATTGTGGTTGTGAAAACAATATGGAGAGAAGTATGTTTACTTAGACTTCATTACTCCCTAACTATCTTTTACCGGTTAATTGATATGTATGTTACTTGTGTGGATGAAGGGTGTATTCCTAATAACTCATGGAGTGGCATACATATCTCTCCAATTCTATGAGCTCTTATCTCCTCCTATGCCATGCACGGCACAACCATAGGGATTGTAAACAGTGGCTCATGCGTTAAATACTACCTTAATAGCCTAGTATGCCTTGGCTACATGTTTCCCAAGACGTTCAAGCACGTTACCATAAAGGAGGTTGGCCAGTTTTCTTGAGCCTAACATTGATGGAACAATCATCCCAACAAACAACAACACATCAATTAACCAATAATTAATAGTTAGATTTCATTAGATCTAAGCAAAGACAAGAGAATTTAGCTACACATGTTAATTAAAAGACAAGCAAAAGAGATAATCAACCAACACATAGACATATTGATTGAATTAAAGTGAAGACTTATCTTTAATTAAGCATGAGGGTTCCAAGGGTTGGAAATCCTAAAAAGTAAAGAAAATTCGTCTAGGGTTTGGTGCCAAAAGTTCTCCACAAAGTTCCACACTTAATGAATGAAAAATAGAAAACTATATATAGATTTTACATTCTAACGGCGTCAGGTTATAGAGGCTGACGCCGTCAGCTCGCCGCCATTAGGTTTCTCGGATGGCCTAGATCCACTTCTGACGCCGTCACTCTCTATTCTTCTCTGGGCCGTCACTCTTTAAATCATAAAGTGACGGCCTACATCTTCTAACACCTGACGGCGTCAGGTGTTAATTTCCAAAATCTTTCTGGACCGTCATTTGATAATTGGTTTCCACTCTTTTGTCAAGGCTTGCTGACGGCGTCACCTTGTGACTCTGACGCCGTCAGGTTGTAATTTCTGCTTCTTTCGAGACTTTGTCGTTTTCTTCACTTTTATGCTCCAAAAACGTCCAAATATGCATGTTTTCCAGAATTCCTCTCAAAAGTACCTAAAATGACAAAAGGAACGATTTAGGGCAATATTTGATCACATTTATACGAATTAAGGCTTAAATGACCCCTTAAAAGCGTAACACTTTTCATCTCATCAAAAAATAAGAGATTAGTTTCTCTTGATGACCCAGGCCTATGCAGGCTTGGGTCCAGTTTGTGGATCTACATACTTGTAAGTTTTGTAGGAACATGATCCACTGACACTGCTTTGAAATTTATAGTTAAGTTCATTTTTTAATGGGTCCCATTGCCAATAGTCTTAGTTTCTAGTAGGGGACCTCCTTTTTCCCTTTACAGCATAAGAGTTTGAGGTCTTTGCTGTATTATTTTCAAAGGGTCTTCTCACAGGTGATTTTGATTTGGAGAAACTTCTTCTTTGGTAAAAGTTGTTCATCTGTGAGACAGGTTTTCTCACAGGTGACAAAGATTTTGCAAAGTAATTTCTATGATTAGCTTGATTCACCTATGGTTTAACTGGTTGTTTTGGTCTGTAATAGCCAGTATTAACCTTGGAATGAGCAGGATTAACCTTTTGCCCAACATGTTTAACCTGGTTTCTACCTGTATTAACATTTGGTCTACCAGAATTAATTTTGGAGTGACCATTATTAACCCTTAGATGAGCAGAATTAACCTTTATGTTACCAGTATTGAGTAGAACTTGTCTAGGAACAAACTGATTAGCATGATTAATTCTATTCACATTGTTCCACACAGGTTTAACCACATTATTACCAGTATTAACCATCTTTTGTTTTCTCAACTGATTTTCTTTAGCCATTCTTCTTTCATGAAAGTCACAATCTTTTATTAAATGACTAATACTATTACACACAAAACATCTTTTCTGAGTATACACATAACCTCCTCCTAACACTCTATTCCATCTATCATTCTTTTCCCTTTTTGGTGTCTCTGGTTTATTTACTTGTTGTCTAGGAGATTTTAAGTGAATTTCACAACTAGGTTCAACAGGTTTTTGTTCAGGTTCAGACACAACAGGTTTATCACTTTTCACAGAATTAGACCTTGATACTTCACTTGGCACACTTTCAGGTTCTGATTCAGAGGGCTCAGAGGTGTTTCCAAGTGACTCTTTACTGTCATTAGATTGACAGGTAGAGTATTCACTGGTTTTATCTTCTGAGACCTTTGTTTCAGGCACTTGAGGTCCTTTATTACCATACAGATATAGTGATTCATCAAACTCTTTCTCAGGTAGAGGAGTATAGTCTCCACTTAAAGGAGGTGGAACTCCTTTGTAGTTATCAGTTTTTAAGAATCTACTATAAGCAATTGAATCAGCCAAGTCAGCATCTGAAGCAGTAAACATGCTTCTATCCATCTCTTCTTCATAACTTAGGACCTCATTATCTGATTTTATCTCATATCCTAGACCAATTTTACATGTTGAGCTGATGCCACTGTTTATTAACTTTGACGAATTTTTAGAATAATTTTTCCATTTGTCTACTATTTGTTGTAATTCTTCTTTTTCTTTAAGAGCTTTTTTACCAATTCTCCTGTACTTTTTCAGTTTTTCATCTTTAGCATATATTTCATTAGCCTGAAAAGTAAGTTTTTGGTTTAAATTGGCTAGTTGTGTTTGAAGTTTATCAACCTGAGCTTCTAAAGTTTTGACACCATTTTCATAAGCAAGTATTCTTATCTCTTGTTCTTCTATTTGATTTGTTTGTTCATCACACATAGCTTTAACATTATTGTATGAATCAATACACAGTTTAGAACATAGAGATACCTCAGAGTTAGAGTTATGGCCATTAAAGCATGGTTGGTAGGTTCCTCCTCATCAGTGTGTTCCACCCAATTGATAATGCCATCATCCATAGTCAGCAGACCAACCTGGCTTGTCTCCTTCTTTTGCACCTCCTCTGGATACATTCTCTTCTTCTTCTCTTCAGAATTCACTTTTGTTGTACATTCTCTAGCAAAGTGACCATTGTTGTTGCACTTCCAGCATACAAGCTTTGACTTATCGTAACTAACTGGCTTATTTCCATTGTATTTAATATTTCTTCCAGTTTTCTCGAAGAACCTTTTCATCCTGAGTGCAATCATGGCCAGTTGCCAGTTGATATCCATTTCTTCAATATCAACATCATCAATCTGATCAAGATCATCATGTATGAGATCTCTTTCTTCAGATCTCTTTGCATAAAGAGAGTAGAGAACTTCATCAGCAAAACCAGCAGGATTATCTCTTTCCTTGTTGTTTGAGGAAGAAGCATAACTGCCAGGATTAAAACTACCAGAACTAACTCTGTTAGTACTGGTCTTGCCTTGTCCAACAAAGGCAACATTGGCTGCACTGGATGATGATTTTCAGCTTTCTTTGACATCTTGTTCAAAAACCCTAAGATTGTTGAACAAATCATCAATTGACCAATTATCAACACCTTCTTTTAGCCTCATGCTCATGGTCACATTGATCCATTCTTGAGGCATAGATCTAAGAAACTTATGGTTTGCATCTTCAGTAGATACAGGAGAACCATGAGCTTCTAGTTGTGAGAGTAGGTGCTGGAACCTTTCATAACCTTTTTTAAGCCCTTCAGAACTGCTCACTGTGAATGCCTCAAATTGCTGTTTGAGTATGGCCTTCTGCATCTTCTTGAAATTGGCATTCCCTCCAAATCTGATTCGAATAGCTTCCCAGATCTCTTTGGCATCATCCATCCCATGGAACCTTCTTAGGTGTTCTTTTGGAATGGCCATCAGAAGAATGGTCCTAGCTTTCCTTTCTTTCTCTACAACATGTATCTCTGCAGCAGTGATTGGTGGAAGCACTTTAACAGTACCATCCTTGCCTACAGAGATCCTTTTCTTTGAGTTTCCATTCTGTATGAATTTCCACACATCATTATCTATGTATTCCAGATAATGTTCCATCTCCATAGCCCATATATCATACTCTTCCTTCTTAAGAATTGGAAGTTTGATATTTGCCAAAGGCACAAGCTGTTGTTGGTGTTTTGGCTTCTCATTGTCAGAGACAGTATCTTCATGGTTTGATTCTTCAGCCTCAGAAGCACGGTTATGACTAGAGAATTCATCAACCGGTTTAGACATCTTTTTGGAATTTCGGTGAGTGTTTGAGTGGTTATAGTGTGTGGATCTGTGTTTCTTCTTACTCAGAGTCCCTCAGCGAGGCTCTGATACCACTTGTAGGTCCAAAGATTTGGATCTTAGCAGCCTTTGTAAGACAATAGACACCTTGGATAAATCCAAACTATCTATATGAGAAACTCTAAACAATGTATACTTGATGTTAATGCAGAATGTTAACACAAGCAGTAAGAACAACACAGAGAATTACTAACTTTGTATTCTATTAATTTCTTGAAAACTTGACATTGAGCACAATGCCGTAGGGTTCCTTTTATACTATAAGGAAACCCTAATTCTACAAACGTGTGAAAGGATGCATGCATTCTCCTAAGATATATAACCGTGTGCATATCCTTTCCATAATATCTCATAAGATATCTAACTTGTTCAGCAAAACAGACTTAACTGAACTAACATNATTTGGATCTTAGCAGCCTTTGTAAGACAATAGACACCTTGGATAAATCCAAACTATCTATATGAGAAACTCTAAACAATGTATACTTGATGTTAATGCAGAATGTTAACACAAGCAGTAAGAACAACACAGAGAATTACTAACTTTGTATTCTATTAATTTCTTGAAAACTTGACATTGAGCACAATGCCGTAGGGTTCCTTTTATACTATAAGGAAACCCTAATTCTACAAACGTGTGAAAGGATGCATGCATTCTCCTAAGATATATAACCGTGTGCATATCCTTTCCATAATATCTCATAAGATATCTAACTTGTTCAGCAAAACAGACTTAACTGAACTAACATAAACAGACTTAACTAATGCTGGTCAGACTTAACTTTGTACTGGCAGACTTCACTATCTACCCGACTTAACTAGACTAATCAGACTTTGAAGTCTGTTACAAATAATTCCTAACACATGCCATTTACAATCCTCAACTTAATCATCCTTTACCCACAACACCAGTTGAACCTCGAGTACCAGCCCAAGCGCAACCTACTCCTCGACCCAACCCACCAGTACCCTGTCTCGACCCTCGGTTCAGGCCCAATCCTCAACAGATGTTCCAATCGAAACCAAAACCCAATCCTTATCTCAATCCATCACTAGTGATCCACCAACCGAACTCACCCTATGATCAGTCGAAACTAGGATGACACTCGTAAGACCACTCAACGATTAAACTTTCACATTTCTCATAACTATCCTTTTCCTAAATCCCCGTCTACTGCTTTATCTGATCCGCATTGGCTGGTTGGTAGGTATGATGAATATAACACCTTAATTAAAAATGGTACTTGAGCTATAGTTCCAAGACCTCCTAGTGTCAGTATTTTGCGGTGCTGATATATGCTAAAGTATACATGTTTTTAACGAAAAAATTCCTCATTTAAGGCTCTATAAATAACAAAATTATGTGTCCAATATCAAATATTAGGTAAATTTGTTATTTTATTTATAGGTATCTTGCATGAACTTTTGGCGAAAAGACAAAGATTTATTTGAAGATTAAATGTCCATTGCCATCCTAGTGTTAACATTGGTAGCATGGCAAAAGGGCTTGTGACTATCACTCTAAAATGTGTGAGGTTTCAAGTTCAATTCCTGCTAGGGTGCAAACAACCTTAAGTAGCTACGCCAACCTCCTAAAAAGGGAGGGCTATACCTAGTGTGATTCTGTGTGGCGATGGGTTCAAACCCTATGAATTAGTCAGCTAAAAGGTCGGAAATTATCCTATATATCTAAAACCCAGGAATGTGGGCTGCAAAATATCGTGGCTTAAGAACAGTTTTACAGAAACATAATCACACAATATGTGGCCAAAAATGCGGGAGTTACTGTTATTCCCACTGTTCATGGGATTAAAGAGATAATTATATTTGGCTAATTACAAAACATGTGGCAAATAAGGTGGGAAGGAACTGTTATTCCAACTGTTCATGGGTTAATCACCCCCAAGAATGCTGTAGCAGCACACATACATGCAGGAAACAAAAACCCTTCTATAATCTTCCACACACTACCTTACTATAAAATTCCACCGCCTCTATCTTTCTCCTCATCCTCTTCCCACTAAACTAAAATCCAACTTATTCAGTTTCAGTTTTGACTAATCAAATTAAGGTATCAAACATGGTTATTTTTTTAAATTGCTTTATGGGTTTTGTGTTTTAGTGTGTTAATTTTGGTTTATGTAAAAAAGCCCTAATTGTAACGGTAAAAAATAGACTTAATTTTATTTAATTTGTTGATAAACAACTGATGGTAGTTCATTGTTTAATTTTAATTTATGGGTATTGTTTTGATGATCATTTATGTGTTAATTTGATGTTTATTTTTTGTTGATTATAGTTCATATGAATATAGGCTTATTTTTGGACAAAAAAAGGTCAATTTGTTATAAAGTTTTGGTTTCAATTTTTTTTAGGGTTCGGCTAACTCTTATGGAGTCTCCATTCCATGTTGAAATCTCTTTCAAATAGCATGAGCGTTGAAAGTCTCCAATTAGATTAGAGCGTTAGAGAACCAAATTTGGAAAAGTGGCTTTCTTTGGAGTTGAGAAAAAGATGACCAACTGGGGTTGTGATTGATGGTATGGAAAGTATAGGTGTGTTTGTTCCTATCATGTGTGCTTTATGCGTTTCCTATAATGTCAAAACAAAGGGTTAGTTTTAAGTTTTAAGTGTATTAGACTTTGTTTGAAATTTTTAAGAAAAATGAGTACTTGCTATAACCGTAATTTTTTTAGGCCTGAAGTGGAAAATTGTGTTCGTGAGCGGGTTGGTGATACTGAGTTCGAGGGTTTCTAATCTGTGGCCAAAGGTATTGCCTCAACTCTTTTGTGTTTTTTACCGAATTAAAATTAGAATCTTAAGATATAGTAATAATTATGAAGGTATCTAGTTGAATGCTTTTTAATTTCATCGATTGCTTTTGTTTGCGCTTACAGGTTACATCGGTCCAGTTTCTTTCCTGGACATATGATAAAAGAGTGTTATGGTGTTTGTTGAGCCTATTGTGCAGGTGCAACAGCTTGGGTAAAGTGACCAAAAGGCTGCAAATGTTGTGAGTAATCTGAAACCATATCTTATTTTGTATTATTACTGATTGAAATTTATGTGTGTGTTACAAGGACATTACGGCTCAATGTGCATTAGAAGAGCCTCAGGTTGTAGAAACATTGTACTCAATAAAATCTGCAAATGCTAATTGTGGCGCATAAAAACCTATTACTTTTATCATCCCAAACTATATCATGAATGATAATGATACCATAAAAGTAGCGCTAGAATTTGGATGCTCTTTTGTAGTGCTAAAAAGGCAAAGGTCCAAAAATATCTGCAAATGCTTATTGTGTTTTCACGTGGCTGTTTCCGGCTTTTCATTAGGCATCCTCAGATAAAGCGCTTAAAAGTTAACTTAAAAGCATAAATGTATTTCTTGATTTTTTTTTAAATAATAAAGTTTGATTTGCGCAGGATGTAGCTGAAATGGCATCAATTGAATTTGGCCTGCCAGAACAGAACGACAACTCCATATGTGTATTTGATATGCATTTTGTTGGTTTGAGTAATAAGGTAGTGAATTGAGCTTCGCACAAAATGTATTTTTTGAAACGCCTAAGATTTAAGAGAGTCGAGTTGTGTCTACCACTTTACATTATACATTCAACTATTGTTGATGAAGTTTATCTTTGGACCTTTAGTGCAGGAACCTATCCAGCTATTTATCCATTCCAACTTTGAAAAAGCTTTTCTTGCTGAAGCGATTGTCGTTACATTTAAACAAAGAAGCTGGTCAGTTGTATCATTTGCAAACTTACCAAGGGCCGAGTCATTACAACTAATGATTAAGTTAATTGAGCTCCTCATTGGTGGGTTTTAAGGTGTGATACTATAAAGAAAGAAGGGTGTTAATCTAATAAGGTAATACAACAGGTCTGTGTGTTTTTATGCATGATATGCGTTTATAGTGTTCTTAACCAGGAGTTCATGTTTGAAAAGTATATGTTTAAAGAAGGTATGTGATTGGATTTAAACAAGAATAATGTTACTTCACTTATTCAGGTGTTAAACGGTTAATTTCATGTTTATTTCAGTCACAAGCAAACATAAGCGACAAAATTTTCCTATGTTGGATTTCACAAAATTGCTTAGCGTAAGATGGTCATTAGTAGCGTGAAATGTCATTAGCATGGAACTTTGGACCGTCTATAAGCCTCCGATATTATTTGCGTAATCTCATCCACATTTTACATTGGTCGATCAGGCTCATTCATATTCTTTCTGTATTTTTTTTAATCCAGTTCTGTAGGTGATGTAGTCTCACTTGAATTATTGTTTATTTTCAGAAAATATTAGCTGAAGCACGTGTCATCTTTCATGAGTTTTGCAAGCAGATAAAAAGGTAAGTGAAATGCCGCTATCTATTCTAACTTTTCTGTTGGTGTGATGCATATGGTAATTGCTATTTCTGTTTTACGGAATTATGTTAGGTTTAAATGTTAGATGTTATGAGTTAACGTCCGAACAGTTACTGACGATTTGTTAAATGGCACAATTGTTAAGCGTTTTGGTTGTCAATATAAGATTAGAATTGTGTTTTTGTAAATAGGTTAGATCAGTTTCACTTTCAAAGCATGAATCTCCAATTTTCTTATCAGATGGTGAATCCTATCAGTAAGATCAGATGGTTTAAATATTATAGTAAAAAGGAGTTAAGTTATCAACATGGCCTTTTCTATTGTTGTTGCATTATTTACATGAAGCCTGTCTGATTTACTAGATTCAAGTTGTCTGTAAACTGTAAGTCAAGGAGTAAAATCCGGTAAGGTGCATGCATTGTTACTATTGAAACAAAGGGGATGTTTTCTTTGCTATATTCTTCTTTCTTTAACAATTTATATATTATCCTCATTCTTATGCAAAACTGTTGAATTAAAGAAACGGTATCATAAAAATACTATTGGTTATATGCATATATCGTACTTGAATAACGGGTAAACTGTTTGTTGTGCAGCTCTTTATCACCGCCTGTCATACTATAGACACTCACCGCTCTCTTCTAGCTCATAATGGACTTCGGGATAAGTTATCAATTTCAGGTACAAAGATAAAAAAATGAAAGTATTTTGTTTTGATTGGTAAAACAGTGGAAATATGTTATTATAATTGGTGACAATGAAAGCGTATTGCTATGATTGGTTACAAGAGGCATTCATGTCAGTGTAAGTAAGTGAGTTGAATAGAACAACCCACTCGCCCCATTCATAAGTAAGCGAGTTAAACGAATAACTTTTTACTTAATATTTTGTACTTACTCATGATTTATGCTAACTTAGGTATGTGTAACTGATATGATAGGTTCTTGCCTGGAAGGAAAAAAACACAACACACTCAAGCATTTAGGCATGCGCTTTAAATGATTTTCAGTTTAGTAAACTGGGCGAGTTTCTTTCTGAAACTCAAACTTTACACTGAGTTTTTACTCAAGAAGATGGATGAGTTCACTACTTGATCTTCCTGTGTTTACATATTTAGTTAAATATAAGCACATAACTTTTCAGTTGGTGATGGTTTTTGAATTGTTATTGCAGAAAGTGGTGCCTGAAGATGTTGATAAATTAAAGGAGGTGAAACAGAAAGCCGTGGTTCAAAACGAAAAGATGTCACCATTAGTGTCACTTCAGTAAGGGTTTCATTTAATTACTTAAACGCATTTAGTATTCGATGATGACCCCTTTCGCTTATAATAAATGAAATATCGCTTCATTTTTTTAAACATAAAAAGTGGGATAACCTAAAATCAAGTTTCGAGCATGTTTGTTGCCTTTATGTGACTTAGCCATATCAGATTATGTAAGCACAAAAAATGCTTTACATTGACCAGATTTGACATGTTAATATGATTGAAATGAGCTGGGGGATTAAGACGGGTTAACTCAGGTTAAGATTATGAACGATCTTATGATTGGTTTTCTTATTTTAAACGAATCGAGGATGTCCTTCGCAGGTTTACAGTTGCATTTTTATGATGCTTCGTATAGAGGGACACAAATTTTAAGCTACTCTTCATCAGGTACGTATTATTAGTTGAATTTCAAGTCTTCTGCTACCTGATTCCGATTAAAGTTATACTTTCTGTCCCATACAACAATATTTTGTATAATGGCTGAATCAACGAAACTTTTTTCGTGCAGGTTATTTCCTTGATAACTTATGATGAGTGAATCAACAATACTTTGTGACATCCTACAAGTACACTTCCAGTTTACAATTTATATGCAGCAAAATGATATATTTATAAGACACATTTGTTAAAATAAAATGCAATCAAATGCATTTAAAAGTTAGCCACATGTAGGCTATGTGGTAATTGTATTAAAAAGCTGTCAACTACTTAAATGTATGTTACGAATGGATCAGTATGTTTTTGAACACACCTGTTAGTATGAAATTCAAATATTTGTCATCAACTAAACATACAAGTACGCTTCCACTTTACAATGAATCAGTATGTTATGATGGATTGGGATTTGAGGAGTGATATGATTACAAAAGAATTTCCACAAAGAAGTTCCACAAACTGATGTGGCGGAATGTGATTGGCGAGTTTCTCTCTCCTCTCTCTCTCTCTCATTGAACCAATCACATTCCGCCTAATCAGTTTGTGGGATTTTATTAAAGTGATGACAGTCAACCAAACTTTTTCAACAAAATAACACCGACAAACGATAAACGCGAAAAAAATACTATCGGCAAGCAATCCCGCAAAACACTCCCGTTGCAACGCGCGGGCTACCCCGCTCATTATGGTTAAAAAAGAACTCAAAGAAAAAGTTATGGACCAAAGTACAAGTACCAAGAGTTAAGACTTGTATGTTTGATACTTAAGGACCAAATACGTAATTTGATATAAACTACATGGACCATTCGTCTGGTTTCTTTATTTAAGAATAAAAATTAAAGAAAACTACAATTATGTGAGGTTATGTCGACATTATTTTGACCGTTGAAATTTCAAGTCTTTCTCTAGTTTTGTCCGCAGTAGTTCACATCTTCCATCTTACAACCTGCTGCTTTATTTCAATTCGAAACAAAGATCCTAGTAACATACTTTCAATGGCTTCTTCTTCTTCTTCTTCTTCAACTTCATCCACCAAGAAGAGCTTCAAGTACGATGTATATATAAGTTTTAGAGGCGAAGACACCCGTAAAAACTTTGTTGATCATCTTTATCATGCTCTTCACAATAAAGGTATTATTACCTACAAGGATGACGTGAAAATCGAAAAAGGAGAAAGGATAGTTGATGAGGCTTTTAGATCGATTGAAGATTCAAGATTCTATATCATTGTTTTCTCCAAGAACTATGCATCGTCTTCCTGGTGTTTGGATGAGCTTTTTAAGATCATGGAATGCAACAGGATGAATGAGCATACTGTTTACCCGGTGTATTTTGATGTGGAACCCACCGAAGTCCGCAACCAAAGAGGGGCTGTTGGAGAAGCCTTTTGCCATCATAACTACAAGGAACAGGCTGGGAAATGGAGAGAGGCTCTGAAAAGAGCAGCCGATCTGGCTGGCTGGGAGTTGAAGTACAGTTGTGATGGGTAAATCCTTCAAATCCTATATCCACAATATTCGTCAATTTTTTATTAATTATCATTATCTGCCTTCAGCCTGCATGTCATAATATATCAGATTGTTGAAGGATTAAATATGTTTTAGTTTTTCTTGCTATATGTTTGTGTCTTTTGAATCTTACTAGCAAGCTAATCGGATCTTAATTCTACAGGCACGAAGCACAATTCATCCAGATGATTGTTCAACAAATTTCAGTAGAGTTACACTACATTAATTTTAACATTGATGATAAATTAGTTGGGATGGAAACGCGACTGCGAGATCTTATGTCATCTTTAGAGTTCAATGTGAATGATGTTCGCATGATAGGAATCAAGGGTATGGGAGGTGCTGGGAAGACGACTTTGGTTAGAGAATTATTTAATCATGTTTCCATTCACTTTGAAGCTACAAGCTTCATTGAGAATGTCAGGGAAGTTTCAAAAAGATCGTTATCTGGTTTGTTGTCCTTGCAAAGACAAGTCCTATCAGATTTGCTAATGGATCGAATCAACGACATAAATAGTGTTCATGACGGAAAAAACATGTTGAAAAGGATTATGTTGCAAAGAAAGGTTCTTATTGTTTTAGATGATGTGGATCATATAGACCAACTACGGGCGTTAGCAGGTATTATTATTTTTATTTTTATTTTTATTTTTATTTTTATTTTTATTTTACTATTACTCTTACTTACTAGTACTAGTAGTACTTACTAGTACTAGTATCTTACTTACTAGTACTAGTAGTACTTACTAGTACTACTACTACTACTACTACTATTATTAATATTACTATTACTATTAGTACTATTACTATTACTATTATTAATATTACTATTACTATTACTATTATTATTAATTAAACATGTTTTAGTTTTTCTTGCTATATGTTTGTGTCTTGTGAATCTTACTATAATGGTTCATTTGTGAATTTGAGCAAGCTAATCGGAACATAATTCTATAGGCACGAAGCAGAATTCATCAAGAAAATTGTTGAACACATTTCGCATGAGTTAAGCTTCATTAATTTTAGCTTTGATGAGAACTTAGTTGGGATGGAAACGCGAATGCAAGATCTTGTGTCTTCTTTAGAGTTCGGTGTGAATGATGTTCGCATGATAGGAATCAAGGGTATGGGAGGTGCTGGGAAGACGACTTTGGCTAGAGAATTATTTAATCATGTTTCCATTCACTTTGAAGCTACAAGCTTCATTGAGAATGTCAGGGAAGTTTCAAACAAATCGTTATCTGGTTTGTTGTCCTTGCAAAGACAAGTCCTATCAGATTTGCTAATGGATCGAATCACCAACATAAATAGTGTTCATGACGGAAAAAACATGTTGAAAAAGATTATGTTGCAAAGAAAGGTTCTTATTGTTTTAGATGATGTGGATCATATAGACCAACTACAGGCGTTAGCAGGTGTGCCCAGTTCATTTAAGCCAGGAAGTAGAATCATAATCACAACAAGAGATGAGCAAATACTCAAAGCACACAGAGTGCAAGCGATTCATGATGTCAATCTCTTAACAGATTTGGAAGCTATTACTCTCTTTAGTAGGTATGCATTTGGGAGAAACGCTCCAATTCAAGGCTACGAAAATCTATCACGCGAATTTGTAGACTATGCTGCTGGTCTTCCCTTAACAATCAAAGTTTTGGGTTCATATCTGTGTGCCTGTGACAAGCTTGATTGGATAGACGCACTAGAAAGACTGAAAAAAAATCCATTGGAGGAAACTCTGGAAAGATTGGAACTAAGCTATACTGGGCTACAGGATGATTACAAGGAGATATTCCTAGATGTTGCATGCTTATTAAAGGGGTGGGATAAAGAGAGGGCTAGTAGAATGCTTGAAAGTTGTGGATTTCGTGCTAGAAATGGTTTAAGAGTTCTTGAGCAAAAATCAATGATCATAACTACTAAAACATTTCAAGCAGAATTCATAGACATGCATCACCATATTGAAGAAATGGGCAAGCACATTGTACGTCGCGTGCACCCAAACGAGCCTAGTAGACATAGCCGTTTGTGGAATCAGAAGGAAATTGAAGATATACTCGTTAAAGACCTGGTAAGGATTAAATATACTTGTATGGTGGAAACATCAAATTCATTTCATATTTTTATTGATTATAACTAAAGTTCACGGTTATTGTTCTGGATTGCAGGGTTCTAAAGCAACAAAAGCTATAGCAGTGGACAGTCCAGTGAAACGATGTTCTGAAATTGCTACCAAAGGTTTTGGAAGCATGAAAAAACTTAGACTACTTTGCATTGAATCTGAGACAGACAATGATTGTGATGTGAAGAGCGATGAATTAATCATGAGCTTTCCATCTTCGTTGATATTTCTTAGTTGGTCAGGTTACCCTCATTGGTCTTTACCGAAAACATTTCTAGCATATAATCTTGTTGTGCTGGAATTGCCTTACAGCAGAATAGAACGCCTTTGGGAAGGGGGAGAGGGACAGGTAGAATGATTGTTTATTGGCTTTTTGCATGATTCTTTATATTGCTATGTTTACACTATCGATTTTTTATTTAAAAAATTTTGATCATTTCATTTTCCTTAGGTTTTGCATAAGCTCAAATATATTGACCTCAGTTATTCAAAATTGAGGACCCATGACCTTGGGTTGACTCCGAATCTCGAGACGTTAAATCTTTCAGAGTGTCATGATTTGGTAGAACTCCATATGTCCATTGGATGTCTGAAGCTTCGGTCCATCAAGGTCAGTCATTCAAAGTTGATGACCCTTGACCTCAGGCTGACTCCGAATCTCGAGGTGTTAGAGCTCAAAGAATGTCATGATTTGGCAGAGCTTCATATGCCGGTTGAATGTCTAAAACTCACATCCCTCAATCTCAGTCATTTAAAGTTGAGGAACATTGACCTTGATTTGACTCCGAATCTCGAGATATTAAGCCTTGAAGAATGTCATGATTTGTTAGAATTCACCCCGCGTATGGAACGTATGGTCAAGCTCAGGTCCCTCAAGTTTAGTAATTTGAAGTTGAGGAGTCTTGACCTTCAACCGCTCCTGAATCTTGAGCTGTTAAAACTCAAGGAATGTCATGATTTGATAGAGCTTCACATGCCTGTTGAATGTCTAAATCTCACGTCCCTCGAGCTCAATCATTTAAAGTTGAGGACCTTTAAACTTCTCTTGGCTCCAAATCTGGAGGCGACAAAGATAGAGGGATGTCATGATCTGGTAGAACTAGACATGCCGTTTGAATGTCGAAAACTTTCCTTGGCTCCAATCGAATCGGAGAAGCTTTTGCTTAATGAAGATCTTTGTAACATACCCGTAATGGCTTCTTCTTCTTTAACTTCATCCTACCAAAAGAGCTACAAATATGATGTATTCTTAAGCTTTAGAGGGATGGACACTCGTAAAAACTTTGTTGATCATCTCTATCATGCTCTTGTACAAAAAGGCATTCAAACTCACAGGGACGAATATAAAGGAGTAAAGATGGATGATGTGCTTATTAGATCGATTGAAGATTCAAGATTGTTTATCATTGTTTTCTCCAAGAACTATGCATCGTCTTCCTGGTGTTTGAATGAGCTTGTTAAGATCATGGAGTGCAACAAGATGAATGAGCATACTGTTTACCCGGTGTATTTTGACGTGGAACCCACCGAAGTCCGCAACCAAAGAGGGGCTGTTGGAGAAGCCTTTGCAAGACATAACAACAAGGAAGAGGCTGGAAAATGGAGAGAGGTTCTCAAAGAAGCAGCCGATCTGGCTGGCTGGGAGTTGAAGAGCACTTGTGATGGGTAAAACAATATTTGTCATTTTTTTCATTATCTGCCTTCAGCCTGTCATCACATATCAGATTGTCGAAGGATTAAAAATGTTTTATTATTTCTTGCTAGAGGAAATTGCAAAAATCGTCCATGTGGTTTGGCTAAATTACATGCGCAGTCTTTGCCTTTTCGAAAGTACAGGGATCATCCTTGTGAGAAACTAATGGTTGCAAAATGAGTCCCTGACTAAAATGAAATGACCAAATTACTCTCGTACATATGAGAATTAAAGAGGAAAGGATGAGGGCATATTCCTCATTTTATTTTGGCCGGGGACTGAATTCACAACCATAAGTTCCCCAAATGGATGATCTATGCTCTTTCGAAATGGCAAGGATTATGCATGCAATTTGGCCAAACCACATGAACCATTGTTGCAATTTACTCTTCTTGTTATATGTTTGTGTCTTTTGAATCTTACTATAATAGTTCATGTGGAGTTTTAAGCAAGCTAATCGGATCTTAATTCTACAGGCACGAATCACAATTCATCCGAATGATTGTTGAAAAAATTTCGCTCAAGTTACGCTTCATTAATTCTAGCTTTGATGAGAAATTAGTGGGCATGGAGAACAGGATTAACGATGTTCTGTCATATTTAGAAGCTGGGTTGGATGAAGTTCACATGATAGGGTTCACGGGGATGGGAGGTGTTGGGAAGACGACTTTGGCAAGTGCTGTTTTTGATATATTAGCTTTCCAGTTTCAAGGTGCAAGCTTTGTTGAGAATGTTAGGGAAGTTTCATCGCGGTCCGGCTTGAAAAAGTTACAGAAACTAATCCTTTCTGATGTCTTAAATGATAAAGGCTTCACTGTAAGTAGTGTTCATGATGGGATGAACATTATGAAAAGGAGGCTGCGTGGTAGAAAGGTTCTTATTGTTCTGGATGACGTGGATCAGATAGAACAGCTTGAGGCATTAGCGGGCGACCTTAATTGGTTTGAACCAGGAAGTAGAATTATCGTTACCACAAGAGATGCACAACTACTCACAGCATACAAGGTGAAATGGATTTATGATGTTAATCTATTATCAGATGAGGAATCACTTTGCCTCTTTAATAGGTTTGCATTTGGGAGAGATCTTCCGATTGAAGGGTATAAAGAGCTATCAACTAAAGTTGTGCGTTATGCTGCTGGTCTTCCCTTAACGCTCAAAGTTTTGGGCTCATATCTTTGTGGTAAATCTGAGCATGAATGGTTAGATGCATTGGAAAGACTTAAAACAATTCCATTAAAGGAAACTATGGAAAAATTAGAACTAAGCTATATCAACCTAGAGGATAATTACAAGGAAATATTTCTGGATATTGCATGCTCCATGAAACGGTTACGGGAAGATGATGCAGTTAGAATGCTTGAAAGCCAAGGATATAATGCTACTAATGCTTTGAAAGTTCTGGAGAAAAGATCGTTATTAACTTTTCGGAATCAGCGGTTACAGATGCATGATCATATTGAAGAAATGGGCCAGAATATTGTTCGTCGCGTGCACCCTGACGAGTACAGCAGACACAGCCGATTGTGGGTTCACGAGGAAATTGAATCAATATTGTCTCATGACTTGGTAAGAATCAACTTACTTTTAGGGTGAATGAATAATACAATTACACTAGCTAGTTAATTATTCTTACAAAATTTTAATGGGTAAAACTCAATTATAGGGTATCGCAGCAGCAGAATGCATACGAATGGAGCCTGTGAAAATCAGTCCTCAAATTATTATGGAAGGTTTAGGAGAGCTCAAGCAACTTAGAGCTCTTCGGCTTTATACTGAAGATGATGATCCTCTGTGTAGCGACTGGAAGTTTGATCAAGTTAGACAATACTTTCCAAATTCGTTACGTTGTCTGAGTTGGGAGGGTTACCCTTTTTCATGTTTGCCCCAAACATTTCAAGCAGATGAGCTTGTTTTACTTGAAATGTGTTACAGCAGAACCGAACAACTTTGGGAAGGGGGTGAAACAAAGGTAGTATGATTGTTTTGAATGATTCATTATATTGCGATTTTTATATATGTTAGTTAACATAGGAATGCTCATTTGTGGTTTGCTTTTTGCATACTATAGGTTCTTGAGAAACTTAGGTTCCTTGACCTCAGCTTTTCAAAGATGATAACCCTTGACCTTGGGATGACTCCAAATCTTGAGAGGTTGGATCTTATAGAATGTCATGGTCTGGTGGAACTTCATGCACCGGTGGGGTCTCTAGAAAGGCTTGCCCACTTAAACTTAATTGGTTGTTCAAGTTTTAAATCTTTTCAGTTTATCAATCAATTATGCTCCCGTGAGGTTTTTTCTTTTTCAAAGTTAGATCTGATTGTCAAGCCCTCGGGGGAATTTCCAAAGTACTCCAGTGACAATTTGCAGTTGCTTTTGTTTACATGTTCTTATTATGAAGAAGCACCCTTGCCGAATGGAAACCCTCCAAAGTTTGTTTCTCTGAACCTTAAACCTTGCACAAAGCTTGAGAGTGTTTCAGAAAGCATTTGCTGTCTACAGCATCTAAGGGAGCTTACAATCAATGGCTGTATTCCAGAGGTGCCAAATGATATATTCCGTTTAGAAACTTTGGAGAATCTAAGTTTTGTGTCTACATGTATAACATTTCTTCCAGAGAGCATTTGTATGTTGAAACGTCTCAAATCTCTCAACCTTGAATTATGTGAACTTAAGAAGTTACCTGAGGGTCTTGATCAATTAGTCTGCTTAGAGAAGCTAATCTTAAATAAGTGCAAGTCATTAAAAGACATTCCAAACAGCATTTGTAACATTATACATCTTGTATATCTGCATCTCCCCTTTTGTGGTCTAGTTGAGAAACTGCCTGAGGAACTTGGAAGTTTAAAGTATTTAAAAGAGTTAAATGTCGATCGTACTGGCATAAGGCATCTCCCGCGGTGCACTTCCTTGATGACAGGTCTGCGTATTATTGGATCTGTATCAGTTCTTCAGTCGTGTGGTTCTGCATCTGGGATACGAACCTCAGAATGTGGAACCTTCTTCTACATACAACAATGATCATGCAGATGGTCGAAGCAGCCGATTCAAGCATAATTATTCTAACAGGTATTTTCAGTTTTTAATACGTGCTTGGTAGAAGGGTTGGGGGGGGG
>LBNU01020846.1:119160-133382 GCA_014162995.1 Artemisia annua | reverse complement strand
GGGGGGGGGGGATGGGCAAGGTAATGAAAGAAGATGGTTGGTTGACTATAATGCAATGACCCATTACCAAATAAATTGGGGGGAATGGATTATTTTCCCTTTCCATTTCCTTAGCATTACCATTGCCTTTCCCTTTCCTATTACCTAGTTTGAACCAAGCACACCATTAATTTACTTGTCATCTAACATTTATTTGAATTTTACATTGACATGAAAATATTAAAATTTCAGTTCTTTGATTTGAAACAAAATTAGAACGAAGGAATAAACTTCAAGTTTAATGCTTGTCCAAACTGCTGTGTAGATGGATATGATGCGATCTTCATCCCAAATCAACTTTTGATCATTTGAATAGACGGATTATCCAACTCATGTCATGCCACATGGTTCAGGACAAGCTCAAGGAACATATAGTTTATTAATGGGTGGAATGAGACAGAATCTGGAATATTCAAGGTCCAAGTTGTGTCAAGAAAGACATTGAACTCTTCAAGGTTCAAACTTTAATTTTGTTATTGTTGTAATAATAATTAATAGAATTTTGGTTCCAATGTCTCAAACCAGAGGTTTTTCGCAATATTTTTTGTACAAATAATTCGTGTAAATTTGGATTTTCATGAAAAATTTGAGAAAGCTTAGTATTATTTATAGAGTAAATTGCAAAACCTTCCCGGTGGTATGCCCAACTTTGAAAACGTAGGCCCAATCCTCTTGATAATTTTCAGTTTGTATATGGTCCATGTCCAAGGTGAAATGAAAAGAATAGAAAAAAGAAAAGAGAGGGAAAAGTAAAAAAGTGTTGATATGTCTTGAGGTTGAGGAAAGAGAAAAGGAAGCAATCTTTTCAAGAGAAAATTACTAAAATAGACTAGTCGTCTCAAGACTTAGGGGGCGTTTGGCTAAGCTTATTTAGTGGGCTTATGAGCTTAGCTCATAAGCCCAAACCAATTGTTTGGCTAAGCTTATTTGAGCAGGCTTATGAGCTTATTTATGAGAGTTTTAATAAGCCAAGAAAATGAGGCTTTTTATGAGGCTCCTTGGCTTATTTAACTCAACCTCTTGCCAATTTACATTTTTGCCCACATCATAACTCTTCATAAATCATAACTACCCAGCTCTCCTCTCACAACTCTCCAACGTTTCTTCCAAAATATTACCAGTACTCCTCATTAATCTCCACACCAAACCAGTACACTCCAAGTGTATTGATACGAGCCAAAATCAATTCAAATAATGGGATCACGTGCCTTGCACGTGTTAGTCCAAGAATCAGTTACAAAGGGGCGGGAAAGTCTATTTTGGCTATTTCTTTTCATTCTCACTTGTATAAATACCCAACTATCATTTCATTTGTATTCATTCACTAATTCAAGATTGTAATCTTTCTCTCTCAAATTCCATTACAACTTCTGTGAATCATTGATATCAAATACGGTTACATTTCTTCTTCATATGTTTCCCTGTTTGTCTTCTAGTTTGATCTACGAATACTTTTTCCTGGATTAAACATATCTTTACGTTTTGTTACATATCAAGTGGTATCAGAGCTTCGACTCTGGCACTTCCATCATCTTCTCCGATCATTTTCCGGCGAAGTTTGTTACTTTTCGACAAAGTTAGTTACACGTTCTGTTACAATAGTGAATACAAGCAACAACCCATTGATGTTAGTTGAACAAATGGAGTCAACACAAGAATCACTTGGTGGACTTCAGACTGCCATAGAAGCGCTCAATTTACAAGTAGATTATCTGAAAAGACAATTCACTTGTTTTGATGATTATGAAGTGTTTGATGAAATGTCTGTGAATAAACTTCTCAAAAAACAATGTACAGTGGTCGAGTATTACGATATGTTTAATTCTTCGTTTAGCAATAAGGGATTGGGTGAACGGTATCTTATTGATCTCTTCATTTTCGGATTACAACCGGAAATTGAAAAATTGGTTAGACCTTGGAACCCCAAAACACTTCATGATGCATATGGTGTGGCTAAGTTGCAAGAGTTTGTCTTGAAATATAATCAGTCAACAGAGGTTGAAAAAGAAAATAGCGATTTAGGTATTAGTGTTGTTGATAATGATTTGAGGAAAAAGAACGGTGAGTCAGAAGGGTATTATGAGTGTTGTGAAGAAAGTGCAAATGGTGATGAAACAAAATGTGTGGAGTTGACTGTTCTTGATGAACCTTGTGAAGAAGATGATAATGGTATGGAAATAAAATTAGATGATGCAAATGGGGTGATTGATAAGAACACTGACTTGTTGGGTGGTGATGACTTTTTGAAGGAAGGTGGAAAAGGAAAAGAACAAGAAAAGATAACATGTAATCGTTCAAGTATTTCTTCATTGTGTCAATCAAGTGATGATCTACATAAGTCCCTAACCCCAAGATCAGAGGTAATATTCAGTAATGGTTTAAGAACAGATCCGGATAAACTTTGTGTAGAGAATGTTGAGGATATGGGAATGAAATCAAAGGAGTTGATTGAATTGGATGACAAAAACAATGGTACAATGAGTCTTGATAGTTTTGAAGGTGCTGATATGGGTGGTGATGATACTCAACTATCAGATGTTGGAGATAAGGAAAAGTTTGAGGATAATAGTGTCAAGAAGAGTGGAAATGAGGGTGTGGCTTTGGAGTGTAATGATGGTGAAAGTCAGGAATATGAGACTTCAAGGTTTGATGAAATGTTAATTGCTGATATGGGAAAAACAATCTCAAGAAACATCAAACTTAACAGCAAGAGTGGGATGGTTTTTGATTGTCATTGCAAGGGAAGTGAAATTGAAAAGTCAAAGGCTTATGTTCATGAGATTCAAAAAGATAAAGAAGACGATTGGGTGAAGGATGACGAACTCAGGAGGTTAGACAATTTGGATTATGAAGGTATGGATAATGATGCAACTTTTGATCATTCAATATTTGATACATGGGAATGGTTGAAAAAGAAAAGGGAACAATATACAGTCAGTTTTACGAATGAAAATGTCGATTCTGTGTTTGTTGATGATTTGAAAAGTGAAAATAATGATTGTGTGGTATGTGATTTTGTGGTTCGTCCATGGTGGCGGGACAAACCAAGAAAAAACATGGGCAAGGTCTTAACTGAGCTCGACTATTCTCAGTGGGTTTATACAGTGGTTGCTGAACAGGAATGGAGTTGGAATGAGCTGAAATACAACCATTTTCAAAATCCTAATAATCAAGGTACATATGCTCTATGTGATGAAATGAAAAATAGCATGGTAGAATCATCAGATGTGGGAAAGTTTGTAATGATAAACACTCTAGTACAGCCTGCAATAGTTGTGTTTAATGAGGTCATCAAACAAGGTCTTAGTGATTATAGGATAGCATCTGATGTAAAGCCAAATGAAAATGGAGTGGGTGTTAAACGGCTGATTTTGGAAGATCTTTGTGCTTATGAATATGTCAATATAGGTGTGACATGGGACATATGGAAATGGCTTAAAAAGAAGAAAAATGGTGATATACAAGTTGGCTATTTTTTGTTGTTGCGTTTAAAAGGTGTTACTGATAAGGAATTTAATATTGATCATTTGAAGTTTGATTGCTGGAAATGGCCCACAAGGAAGAAAAGAGGTGGCATGCAATGCAAAGTGGAGATGAGAAAAGGTAAATTCGATTTGTGGAAATGGCCAAGGAGAAAAAAGGGAAGAGGGTTGAAGTGTAGTAGTGTTATGATTGATTGTGGCAACAGATTTGTGATTAAGGTGGAACCACAATCTGTTATGGAAGGAAGCTGTTATGGAGAGAAAAATGCAAAGAAGGGCAATAAGGTTGTTGTATATACTGAGATTCAATGGGCAAAAGGGCAGACATTACGAAGAGATTTCATCAAATTCAACTTGATACTTGAAGACAAGTATCATTTGAAGGGGGGTGGACTGATACGAGCCAAAGAGATTGGGTACGTGACTTGTTTTAAGTGTTTGGACGGAGTAAAAGTAAGTATACTTCAACAATTTGCTCATTTAGTCCATAAAGACAAGTTCTCTATTAGCATCTTCAATGAAACACATGGACGAGACTTGTTGGGAACCTGGATTGCACAAGCTGTTGGGGGTGTAAACAAGTGGAAGAGTCTAATGGTCTATGTAGTGGTGCAATGGTCTGATGGAAGTGAAAATGAGGCCACTTGGGAACTTTATACTGAATTACGAATAAAGTATCCTGAGTTTGATCAAGAGGAGACCACTGAAGGTGCTTGACTGTGGACAGTCAAATGTTAAGGGGGAAGGATTTGATACGAGCCAAAATCAATTCAAATAATGGGATCACGTGCCTTGCACGTGTTAGTCCAAGAATCAGTTACAAAGGGGCGGGAAAGTCTATTTTGGCTATTTCTTTTCATTCTCACTTGTATAAATACCCAACTATCATTTCATTTGTATTCATTCACTAATTCAAGATTGTAATCTTTCTCTCTCAAATTCCATTACAACTTCTGTGAATCATTGATATCAAATACGGTTACATTTCTTCTTCATATGTTCCCCTGTTTGATTATCACATAACGACTACATTTCACATTGATTTCTAGTTGTTATATCTTTGTTCGTATCATGTATATCATCCTCCTCCTCCATTAACTCTTCTTCCTAACTCTTCATCTTTATTTTTTCTAATCACACATATTCTGCAATACTTTGGCACGGGTATCAACCATCAATAACAACAGGTATCAATCAATTTACTAATTATCAACTTCTATTCATTTTAGTAAAATTAAACTTAATCGATTGTATAATTTCTGGACCGTCTTGTACAAATATATATATTTTTAGTATTGTTGAGTTTCTTAGTTGAATATATCTATTGTTTATTAATTTTGAATTATTATGGTACATGGATAAATGGGTATGCATAAGAACTAGGTGTATTGACTGAGGTCATGGCACGTCCATGCTTGTGTGACACCTGGGATTTGGAGGATGAGTTTGAGCAAGTGTTATAGACTTATAGTCAAACTTTCCTAGTGTGTTTTTATTTTATTATATTTTTTCTTTTGGCTCGTTATTATGGTCTTAAATTTTAGTATCTAAAGCCAAAACATAGTAGCAGTACTAATTTATACCAAGCATAAGTTTTATCTACAGTAGCAGTACTAGTTTATACCAAGTAGCAGTAGTGATTTTATTTCAAACCTTTCGCTTAACAACTGCAAGTATCAATCTTTTTCTTAAACTTCAGATTATAAAAGGCTGAAATATTAATTAATCTATAACAATATCCATAATAAAGACATCTATTACATCTTTTGATAACCTCTGGTCCCTAAATTAATTCTTATGCGGTACCTAGTAGGGTGTGATAACCTAATTAGTTGTTATATATCTTTTAATTAGACCCTCTAAGTTGTGTTGTTAGTGTAGTACTTGTTAGAAGCTAACCATAGAATTATTTGCTAGTTCACTGATGGACAACATCGATGGTAATGAAACCAAAAATGGTAATGACATTGCCCATACAAGCGGAAGGAAAAAGAAAGTAAAAAATCCACCCCTTTGGGATAACAAAACGCATTTGCTATTTGTTGAGTTATGCTTGAATGAGGCAAGACTTGGAAATAAACCGGTTACTCACTTTAATAAGGTTGGGTATGAAAATTTGATAAAAAAGTTGAAAGAGAAGACAGGAAAAGAGTTGACATACAAGCAAATAAAAAATCATTGGGAAAACATGAAGAAAGATTGGAAGCTATATGATTGTTTAATGAGACTTGAATCTGGGATTGGGTGGGATCCCATCAGAAAGACAATTGATGCTTCTCCAGAATGGTGGGATGAGAAAATAAAGGTAATGGTTTATATTCTTTTTTCATGATATAATACTGACTAATATCTAAATATTGTGTCGTTCTTATCCTGATTTTTTCATGTCGTATAGGCGGATGAGGAACATGAAAAGTTTAGGGGGCAAAATTTGGAGATGTATAAACTGTATTACGATCCTTTATTTCGGGATACGGTTGCGGTGGGAGAAAAGAGTAAGATTCCTTTGGATTGTAGATTGGTTGATGAAGATGAACAACTTGAAGGGAAAGGTGATAGTGACGAGATAAATGCTAATGATGATCAAGTTCCTCTTTTCCCGGAAAGTAGTTCGAGTAAGCGAAAAAAGTCTAGCAACAATGGGTCTTGTCGTTCCACAAAGAGTAAAAATTCTGTCTCTTCTGAATTTGACGAAAAGCTGGATAGTGTTATACACGCACTATCCTCAAGAAGCACACATTCATTTCCATCTCATAACTCAACACCTTCAACAAAAGATTGCATGAACATTGTGACACAATATTCTGGGTTTGAAGAAGGTACCAAAGAGTATTTTGAGGCACTAAAGATCTTCTTGAAGAAGGAAGCTAGGGAAAACTTCATGGTTCCAACAAATAACGAAGCAAAGATGGGGTTTCTTAACTATATGATGGATAAATGAAATGCTCCATCATTGGCATTATATGTCATCACTTGCCTTATTTGTTTTCAGTTAATTTTGTGTCGTTCTACTTTGCCTTCATATGTTTTAAGTATTGTACTAAACTTTGTATTTCTATGCCATATATATTATGTGACTTTGTATGGTTTACTTGTTGGACCAGACTCTTTATTTCTATGATATGTATGTTAAGTGCCTTTGTATGCTATATATGTTTTACTAATTGTTTATATTGTCTTTTGTGTTGCATCAGATGGATGTTGATAGTGAAAAGTTAGATTCATATGATGAAGATGAAGAAAATTGGATTGAGGAGGAAAATAAGTTTTTATTATCATGTGCTATAGCCATCAAAGGCATAATAATGAGTCGTAAACTAAAAAACAAGCCCAAGCCTTGTAGAACATCTTCTCGCACCGGTTATCTGTTTATCCAAGATATCCTTAATGGTCATGAGAGGCGTTGTTATGAAGTCTTCAGGCTACAAGTTCCGGTATTCAAAATGCTATGTATAGATCTTGTACAAAGTTACGGGTTTAAGCCATCACGTCATATATCTATTGAAGAGTCGGTTGCGATTTTCTTGATTACTCTAGCCCATGGATGTGGAAATAGGTTGCTTTAAGAAATATTTAGTCATGCGGGAGAAACTATACATCGACATTTTTAAAAAGTCTTAAAAGCAGTGTTTGGGTTAAGTGCGGAAATCATAAAGCCAAATTCAAGTTACAACGAAGAAGTACCACCACAGATATTGAACAATCCTCGCTATTATTCATTCTTTAAGGTACTCAATCTCTCTAACATCTGAATTTTTTATGTTTTACATAATGAATCAACTATATATATATATATATATATATATATATATATATATATATATATATATATATATATATATATATATATATATATATATATATATATATATATATATATAATCAATGTAATATAGGATTGTATTGGAGCTATCGACGGGACACACGTGAAGGCATCGGTTTCAGAACGTGAGCAACCAAAATATATTGGTAGGAAAGGGTATGCAACTCAAAATATAATGGCAGCTTGTGATTTTAACATGTGCTTTACATTCGTATGGGCCGGATGGGAGGGAACCGCACATGATACTAGAATCTTGGCAACTTGTACAACGCAACCACAAGCCAACAAGTGTACAATTATTGTAGGTGGATTAATTTTTATTCGATTGTTTAAGGAGATGTGTCAAACATAGACACGAGTTGCCCAAAAATGAGTCGCCTGTGGTCTATTTTGGACTTTTAAAAATTTTAAGTGTGGAAAGTCATAAGTCGTAAGACGAGCCGAGATATTAGTATTAGCCGAGATATTTTGTCGGTTCAAAATCGTAAAATCTAATAAATTCCCGTTTAAAAAGTTAAACATGTAATCAAATTCGTTAACAGAGACTATAACAATATTCCACATAATTAAATTCTTAAATTTAAAGTATAAACACATATAAGAACATATATAAATAGTATAAACATCATACTAAAAATCATAAAGCAATTATAAGATTATCACTCGAACGGTTACTAAATATTTAAATTTTATCATTTTATCATTTTTTTTAATACGTATATAATATAAATTTTTTAATTTAAACTAAATGACTTTTTTAAAACTTTTGTTTTAAGATAACAATCCTTATAATAACCAAGAATTATAACACTAGTTAAGATTGTTTTAAAATTACCTAAAAGATGCGTCCAACACGCTTCCGTATCTGTCTGCCTCTTTGACCAAAATATTACCGGGTCATGCCATTAGACTTCTTAATAGGTTATCCCAAACCTAACCTATCCTTGTGAGATAGGTGACTTCTTTGATGGTTCCTTCAGTAATATTCAGCACAGCTCAACTTCGTTTCCTACTGTAAGCGTACGGTAGACAAATATTGATTCGATTGGAGATATCTTTTGGATAAGAGTAAAATAATCAAAACAAAAAGTATAACTCCAGGGAATTATAAGGAAAGTAGAAAGTTTTATTTATTCATCATGAAATATATTACAATGTTTGCATGAAAGTTGCATGGGAAAATATATGAACATGAAAGTGAAATTTTTTACATATGCATGAAAGGAACGGTGTCCTTTCTTATTACAAGACTCTTTTATTTATACTCCCAATAGCTATGCTCCCTTTCTTCAGCTTCTAACACCTGTTCTTCATGTCTTGGCATGTAATCTCTCTCCTTGGACATGTGTGACTTCTGTACTTTATTCTTTTTGAAGAAAACTACACGTAAGTGCAACCTTGGGACTCTCAATTATGTTGAACTTGTCAATTATCTTGAACTTTTTTAAATAATATCTTTATTGTCTAAAATATCTTTTTATCACATGGCCTGTACTTACACTAATCTTTGATTATACCTTTAATCATCAGGGATTATTGTTATCTCTTTGCCTTTTGAGCATGCTGGACATATTTCTCCTCCTTCTTCTTGGTGATTTCTTTGAACACAAAATCTTCTTTGAGCATCTGGGCTTGATCTAATTACACCTCTTTCAATCCTTTTCATTCTCTGTTGGAGGTATGTTATAGCCCTTGGAGGTGACCTCCTTGCCGGAGCTATCATTATTGGAGAAAAAAGGCTTTCTCCACCATATGTCCTAAAATCCCTTTTTAGGGTTGTCTCCATTGCTTGTAAAATTATTCTTAATCCAATAGACCTTCTTATACGTATCCCTTCTAGGTAAAATCCATGAAATGGTTTTTTAAATGTCTCCATCTTTCTTTCTTTATCTTCAGCTTTTACTAGTTGGATGAAGTGGTACGCTGGATACCTGTACTCTTCATGGAAATCTGGTCCGGCTGACAGGAATTTTAGCATTAATTGATCTTTATAATTTATCATAGGATTATTTTGATAACATTCTTTCAAAGAACTTTGTAGCCACATTGGCATCTTGGATATTTCTGGGAAATTAGGGGGTGTAAGATAGACTGAGTTTACTGCCCCAAATTCGTACCAGTATCTGATTTCGTCAGGATTGCAACCCTGCAAATAATTGATTCTTGGGTATATCCCCTTGAAATCAACAAATCTTGTATCTGTGTTAAAAAGACTGTATAGTTCTTTCATCATTAAAGTTTGTAATTCAATCGGATCTTCAATAATTGGATTTTGAATGATTTTTTCAAAACTAGAGGTTTTATCCGATTGGGGTCTAAAGGAATATGATCCTTTTACCTCCATTTCATTTTCTTTTATGTCCATCATCTGTTCATCAGAAGAAGAAGATGGAATATCAACTTTACGTTTTCTACCTTTTATCAAATCTTTTATTTGAATGCTTTCAATTTCATAATTTCCAGCATTTGCCTTGATCGTCAGACATTGCCTTTTAAATATACCTTTTATTTCAACCATATTTTCTGGAATGACGGCCATAACATCCATTAATTCTGCCATATCTGAAGCAGTATCCTTCATTTCTTTTACCATTATATCCATGCGAGTAAGCAATATCTCAATATCTTCAACGATCTTTTCCATCTCTAGTTAGGAAATCTGCTAAAATATTTTTTTCAGATTTTATAACCTCAATATCAAAACTATATTCAGATAAAAGAGTTTGCCACCTGATTAATCTTTTAAATTCAGGTTTTGATGGTAAGTTATTATTTATAAAAGCTTTTACTTGCGTATTATCGGTTCTTAGCAAAAATCTTTTTGGTAGCAAGAAATAATAAAACTTTTGACAACTCCTTACCACCGCTAATAATTCTTTTTCATTTATGTGATATCTTGTTTCGGTATCACTAAAAGTGCCAGAACAATATCTACAAATACTTTCTCCAATTTTATGTCTTTCTTTATCATAATTTATTTTCTTTAGTACACCACTCCAATTATTTTCAGAAGCATCAGTCTCTAAAATTAGATCATCTTCTTCTTTTGGTAATTGTAGTTTTGGTAAATCTTTACAAAGGTTTTTTATTTTTCTTACATGTCCTTCTAGGCCTTTATCGAAGCTGAACACCTTATCTTTTTTAAGTAATTTTTGAAATGGTTTTCTTAACTCTGCTAGGTTTTGGATAAAATCTGATGCATAGTTAAGTATACCAAGAAAACTTTGTACATGCTTCTTGTCAATTAATTTATCTGGGAAGGATGATATTTTTTCAAGAATATGGCTTTGAAGTTCTATTCCATTACCATCTAACTTCATTCCCAAAAATTCAATTTCTTTTTGAAGCAAATTTGTTTTCTTTTCTGATAAGGCTAAGCCATTTTTAATACATAAATTTACAAAAATATCTAGGTGCTTTAAGTGTGTGTTTATATTATCAGATAAAACTAAAATATCATCAATGTAAACAAAAATGAAATCATATTCTTTAAAAATAATATCCATTTTTCTTTGAAATATCTGAGGAGCATTTTTTAATCCAAAAGGTAATACTAACCACTCATATTGGCCTTGTGGAGTAGAAAACGCAGTATATGCTATACTATCAGGATGCATTTTTATTTGCCAAAAACCACTCTTACAATCAAATTTAGAAAATATCTTTTTATCTCGGGTCCAATTTATCAAACTTTCTTTATGTGGTAAGAAGTATCCATCAAATACTGTATTTTCATTTAATTTTTTATAGTTTATTACCATCCTTGCTTTGCCTCTTGTTATTTCAGCATGTTTTCTTACTAAAAAGGCTGGCGAACTATGGGGGCTATGACTAGGCCTTATTAATTTACTATCTAAGAGTTCTTTAATTTGTACTTGAAATTCTTTTTGATCTTCAGGGTTATATCTCATGGGTTTTACCCTGATTTCTTTATCTTTGTCTTTCATTTCTAGTTTAGCCATTATCTGGTTCCTATCCCAAAATTTTAAAGGATTATCTGTATAACAATTATTTAATCTTTCTTTTATATTTTCTATACTATTATCAAGCTTTCTAAGATTTACTTGATAATCTAAAAGGTTTTCATCTTTTTGATATTTTAATAAAAGTTTTCCTCGTTCAAGAATTGGTTTTCCTTGGTATCCTATGTCATCATGTTTTTCACGCCTTTTAAAACTTATAGGTAAATTCCTTCCATAGGCTTTATTCAATCTTTTAACAGATATTAAATGATGGCATGGTGTTTTAAATAAAACTTGAAAAGCTACAATATCAAATACAACCTTATTAAATCTTTCAAGGAAATTTTGTCCTAATAAGACATCAGTACCCGCATCATAAAAGTAAAATGTTGGACCTTTAATTAAATAAGATCCTATCAGTAACCAAGGGGTTTTAATACCTCTATTTAACAATAAAACTTCTTTTGAAAAACTAATTCCTCTGTATGTTTCAAGATCTTGATGATATTCTTGTGGGTAACATTCAGGTTTACATACACAGAGGCCAGCACCACTGTCTATATAAGCAGCAAAATATTCTGCTTTATAATCTTTATAAGTAATTCCCATAGGGATATAAACACTACTACGGCTTGTCATCTGGGTATATATATTAACTTGTCATTATAGGTTATTTTTAACCCATAAGAACTTATTTTGTATGGTTTTACATTTTCTAAAAATGTTAATCCTAACATTATCTCTAGGGTATCATTTTCACCTTCATTTTCAATTAATAATCTTAGAGGAATTTTTTCCTCATTAAACTTGACTATAGTTTCCACCGCTTCTTTTATCTCATGAAGTTCTCCATTAAAGTTTGTATAGTGGTGGGGTACATCTAATTGGTGTTTTTGTAGTTTCTTACATAGCTTATGACTTATATAGCTTCCATTTGCTCCTGTATCTACCAATATATTGACATTTGTAAATCTTTTCCCATCAAAATATTCACCTTGAATTTTATAATTTTTTATCGTATCCTCTTTGGCATTTATTGAGTTATCATATCTATTAGAAATAGATAACTCTCTATTTGAACTACTAGAAACACCTTGGTTACACTAGTACAAAACGTGGATTTGGTCACACATGGTCGAAATTGAACAGCCACACATTGACATATTAGTGTGGCTGAAGGTACGAAAATTGACAGCATTTACTAATTAGTCACACATGAACGTTTTGATTGTGTGACCATAAGGACTCTATTGCCACACAATCGATCGTTATGTGGCCAAAGGTATCTGGTAGTTTTGTTTCAGATCATTTAGCCACATATGAATTTGGAACGTGTGACAAATACAAGTAACCTTGATGCCTTAGTCACATGACGTAATTTTTTGTGTGTCTAAATCAAACAGTCAAGTTTGTTACACATTATTTAAGGGTGACTGATATGTTTTGCTAATTATTTAGCCACATATCAAATTGGATCGCGTGACAAATACATATGGTCATGTAAGTAAGGTTGAAACATTAGTCACAATATACATATAAAGAGTGACAAATGTATGTCACACACTTGAACACTGTGACCAAATGCCATATATGGTCACACTAAACGTTTTGTCACACATTTGTTAAGTGTAGCCAAAATCCAATACATATGGTCACGTAAGTTAATATATGTCTTTAAAGTTTAGTTTGTGTTAGCTTGCCAAAAGCTTATTTACATAGTCACATTTACTTCAAATAATATGACCAAATGTCATATATGGTCACACTAAACATTTGTCACACATTATTTAAGTGTAGCCAAAATCAAGTACATATGGTCACGTAACTTAATACACATTTCTTCATTTTAAACATACACCATATGGTCACACTTATTAACCGTTTTGGTAATGTTATTCGTAATTGTATGTGACTAATTACCAAAACAAACATAAAAGCCACACAAAAAACAAAATCATGTGGCCATTGGATGATCAATAGTCACACAAAATACACATTCCTTCACTTTAAACATCATATGGTCACACTTATTCACACTTTTGGTCACTTTATGCTAAATTGTATGTGACTAACTACACCCCAAAAGCATGCTTTGTGTGACTAAATGTTAACAAAGGCCACACAAAAACAAAGTTCATGTGGCCATTGGATGATCAATAGCCACACAAGATACACATTCCTTCACTTTAAACATCATATGGTCAAACTTATTCACACTTTTGGTCACTTTATGCTAGGATGTATGATGAAAACTACACCCCCAAAACATCTGTGGACAAATTACTAAGCCACACAAAAACAAAATTCATATGTCTTGGATGATCATTTAGTCACGCAAGATACCATTCTTTCACTTTAAACATCAGGGTTCCCTTATTCAATTTGGTAACTTATCGCAGGTTGTAGTACTGAACAACGCAATAACAGTGCTTTGTGTGACTAAGACAAAGCCACAAAAAACAAAATTTCATATGGTCAGTGGATGTCGAATAGTCACGCAAGAACCATTATTATTCACTTAAACAATCATAATGGTCACACTTATTACACACTTTTGTAACTTTATGCTAGGTTGTAGGACAACACCCAAAAGCATGCGCTTGTGGACTAATGTAAACAAAGCCACACAAAAACCAAGTATCATGTGGCCATGTGGAGATCAATAGGGCACACAAGAACACATTACCTTCACTTTAAACCTATAGGGTCACACTTATTCACTAATTTGGTCACTTTATGCAGGTCTTGTATGTGACTAACGTACAGCCCCAAAAACATGCTTTGTGTGAAGCAAAGTTACCAAGGCCACACAAAACAAAATATTAGTGTGCCATTGATGATCAGTTAGTCACACAAGATACACATTTCCGTTCCACGTTTAAAACATCATATGGTCTCACTTATTCACCTTTTAGG
>LBNU01020846.1:106385-119039 GCA_014162995.1 Artemisia annua | reverse complement strand
CTTCACTTTAAACATCATATGGTCACACTTATTCACACTTTTGGTCACTTTATGCTTACTTGTATGTGACTAACTACACCCCCAAAATCATGCTTTGTGTGACTAAATGCTACCAAAGGTCACACAAAAACAAAATTCATGTGGCCATTGGATGATCAATAGCCACACAAGATACACATTGCTTCACTTTAAACACCATATGGTCACACTTATTCACACTTTTGGTCACTTTATGGTAGGTTGTATGTGACTAACTACACCCCTAAAAACATGTTTTGTGTGACTAAATGTTACCAAAGGCCACACAAAAACAAAATTCATGTGGCCATTGGATGATTAATAGTTACACGAAACACAAATTCCTTCACTTTAAACATCACATGGTCACACTTATTCACACTTTTGGTCACTTTATGCTTAGTTGTATGTGACTAAATACACCCAAAAACATGCTTTGTGTGACTAAATGTTACCAAAGGCCTAAAAAAACAAAATTCACGTGGCAATTGGATGATCAATAGTCATACAAAATACAAATTCCTTCACTTTAAAAAGCATATTGTCACACTTATTAACACTTTTGATCACTTTATGCTTAGTTGTATGTGACTAAATACACCCCAAAAACATGCTTTGTGTGACTAAATGTAACAAAAGGCCACACAAAAACAAAATTCACGTGGCAATTGATGATCAATAGTCACACAAAATACACATTCCTTCATTTTAAACAGCATATGGTCACACTTATTAACACTTTTGGTCACTTTATGCTTAGTTGTATGTGACTAAATACACCCTGAAAACATGTTTTTTGTGACTAAATGTTACAAAAGGCCACACAAAAACAAAATTCATGTGGTAATTGGATGATCATAGTCACATAAAATACACATTCATTCACTTTAAACAGCATATGGTCACACTTATTAACTCTTTAAGTTACTTAATACTTAGTTGTATGTGACTAAATACGTCCAAAAAATATGTTTTGTGTGACTAAGTGTTACAAAAAGCCACACAAAACCAAAATTCATGTGGCAATTGGATGATAAATAGTCAGAAAAAATAAACATTCCGTCACTTTAAACAGCATATGGTCACACTTATTAACACTTTTGGGCACTTTATGCTTAATTGTATGTGACTAAATATAAAAAATAAAAAAATAATAAAATAATAATAAAATGCTTTGTGCGACTAAATATTACAAAAGGCCGAACATGTAGCCATTGGATGATTAATATTTACACAAAATCTGTTATTATAAAAAGCATACATCAAACACAAAAATTCTCGTATAACATACAACATTCTAGTATAAAAAGATCATTCAAACATAACATAGATATCAAATCTCCTAAATGAAAACAACAGTTATCCTAAAGATGTTGTAGGTGCTCTATTACCAGCATTCGAATAATAATCTACTCTTTTTGACCCAACACCATAGACGTTTCTTCTTTTTGCACCACCTACTACCTCTAGATAAAGTGTTCATTCATCAATGTGAGCTTCTTTAGCTTTTGAATTAATCCCCTTTTCTTGCCTTAGACGCAACATGGTCTCCTATAAATGTGTACATTTAATCACGAGTAACTATAAAATTAACAACCATAACACAAAAAAGAAACAATATTGTATAATCAAGAAATCAGGACTTACATGGATTGTTTTGACCTCTCATTAATAAAAGTGTTTTTGTCATCACCTTTGTATGCAAAATAGCTCAAATCCGGTAGGTGGACGCTTGTATATTGATTCCTACATCGATGAAAAAAAGATTATCAGAAATTTTCGGGTACAACAAGCAATTCTTTGAATGGAAAAATGAGCAAGTAAAGATGCAGTAGTATATACAACAGGTAATAATAATTTCATGTAGCTCCCATTGTACACTTTGATCTTCACTACTCTAGTATAGATGAGGGATATGTTGACTGCAAAGGTATGCAGCCTATTTGCTGTACTCATAGCTAAAAATACGAAAATTTTCATAATTTATTGAAATATACTACAAGAATATAGTATTTTGCTATAGCCATACGACAGAATGTAGCACCTGTGATTGAACTTTTCCATAGTATATACTCCTACAGGTATAAAGCTAACTTTCGTTTTGCCACTGTTATATTTTATAGAAAGGAGTATGCTATTTTATTCCTTAGTAAGAATGATGAATGAAGTATACCAGATACCATTCGAGTGGCAAAATGGACGGCGGAAAAGGTTGGTTGACGGCCTAAACTGGGATATTTTTTGGTAGTGGTTCGAAACCCCACTCGGGTTGGGCTGACCAGAAAAACTTATACACCTTTTTTGTATCGAATTATTATACAACTTCGATAGATATGATTGTAGAAATTATAATAATTCAATAACAATCAAAACTTTGGTATAAAATGATTTGGGAGGTTTTATGCATTACAAAAACAGACTTTGGCCGACTTTTACCATTTAACCCAAATCTTAGTACGCAATTTTGTTCTTATTTTATCTATTTGATTGGTTAGATATGAAACATAACTTGAATAAACCCATCTATAAGTAAAACGGGTCAGAATTGCCACGTTTACTACAGTAAACTAGTGGAATTTTCTAATTGATCGATCAAAATGAAGGTTGACTGTTTGTTGTTGTTGAGGTGACATCAAAGAAAATGGATTCGTTAAAGCAGGTGAGCTATGACATTTTCTTAGTTTCATGGCACAAGAGATTAAAGAAGGGAGAATCATACCTGTCTATGAGACCAAGCATGATAATTTTTAGCATTTATTGAGAATATCTTCTTGATGAACTCAAGTTCTCTACTAGCGACTTCAGTCCCTAGTTTCTCAGCAACCCACCTACGATGGTGCATGTACAATGAATAAGTTAATCATCATCTACGAACTCTAATTCCATGCATTGGGAGTACTTAATATCAAAATAGTTAAAAAGTTATAAGTTGTATGTGTAGGTAACAGGAAAGTATGTGCTAGATGATGGTTATCTTTAAACAGGGATAGTGTCTCACCATAACTGATAAGTTTTTGAGTTTTTGGTTGCAAGGTGCTCAATGAATTCTAGTTCCTCATACAAGTCCGCATTAAGAGCCTCAAGTATTAATCGTATGAATTGCCACACCTACGAAGACAAAAGCCAACATGCTCATTAAACAAAAGGTAGTGTGTCACAAATATTTATAATGAAGTGAAAACCAAATGATAGTATCACCCTAAAAAAGATAGCAACAGATGACAAGAACCCAAAATAATTAGCTCTCTGTCTTCTTTTATCTGCTGTACATTACTAAAAAGTCTTATGAACTGCTACCAATCTCCTACTTAAGGCTTTTGTGATCCTATTTACATTGTAGAACAGAACAATGATAAACAAACAAATCCTTTAAAGCTGACAAGTTAACTGGTTTTCATTTTTTGCATAGGTATTCCGATACTCACACTCAGCTAATGTAGTACGAGAGTTAGCCAACCCTGCAACTTATTAATTTAAATAAAACTTTTGAACTAAGACTCAATTCTCGTTATCTGTTCCTCAAGCTTCTAAGTACATGACCTGTAAGTGTGTAACACATAATACTTACAACTTCACAAGCTTTCAATGACAGTAGAGAAAGAAGCGAAACACTCATTCATATATTTCTGAAACCTACTGCACATCGAAATACAGCACACAACATAGCGAATAAAAATTCCAGTAGGAAATTAAGAAACACTAGGCGTCCAAGTCCAAGTTACAGTAGCAAGGATCCAAAGATTTGAGTGCTTTACGTTAGAATGGATCAACAGATTTTGAGTCTTTAGTGTTATTGACACTACTAGGCAGTAATAGACTATTGGTTTCAACTTTAAAGAAATCATTTTACCTCTTATGTCTCTCAAGAAATTAGCATAGTGTCCAAAAGCTTTTGCATCCCATTCCAATTGATGTTAGTGTTTATAAATAAAAAAATAGTGGGTTCAAGCAGTGGGTTCACAATTCAACTTAGTGTTAAACACAATCGAATATGTGGTTCAATTACCCACACAATTACAGTTATCAATGCTTATTCAAAGAACCCTAGATCACTAACATAAAGTGAAAAGTAAAAATTACCCTAATTGTCTAAAATCATGCAATCAAACTCTATGAATCAAGAACCCTGACATTAAATTAAAAGGTTAATTTAAATCAATTACCACAAATTATGAACTAAAATAGTGAATGGTGTATGAACATACCTTCTCCTAGTGCTTCTTGAAAGTGTATTGTAACTCAGAAACCGCAACGTAAACCTTTTGTGGAAGGAGTTACTGCTGCAGTGCTGCTCCACGATCCCCACATATCCAGGGGCGCCAAAAATTTTACATAAGGCCGCCAAAAAAATTCACTCATTGATATCCAAGGTAAATAAATGTATCTTTTATGTGATGTTAAGATATGTTAAAGTACACGGACCATTCGGATAAATTACCGTATAGCCTATAATTTTATTACTTGTTAGTAACTATTATTATTATCTTTTTTTTTTTTTCTTTTTTTTTAACATAAGTGTTAGGACCTGAGTTTATGGTCCTAACACGTAAATGGAACGACATTTACGGGATTACATTAGTTATCTTGTTAAGCCAAAACACATGGACTAGTTACGTAATATTGCAATAGTTGTGAGTGTGTTAGGCTATATATACCCCTCCATACTTCCATGGAGGGGTGAGACTTTGTGTAATTTCCTCTCACTTTTCATTATCAATAAAACACACACTAGTTTCCCTTCTCTCTCTAACTTTCTCTCACTAACAATGGAGGTCTTGTTCTTCCATACAACCCGACCTCCCGAACCACAAATCACCAATAAACTACGATCCTAACAATAAGTTATTATTATCTTCTAAAAATTTAAAAAAGTTACACTACTTAAGCAGTGAGTAACTTTGTTTTACTAAAGTACCTTTTATATCATAGTGGCGGATCATTTAAAAAGTCACAAAATTTTTACAAAGTCTAAAAAGTAATCTCATCCGTTGGATTATAATACAAATTGATCAAATTAAAGAATGACATATACACATAGAGGCTTATTTGTCATTTCATCAAATGTAATAATATTTCACATCTCCTTCCCCTCTTTATTTCTCATCAGATCCCTAATCTCAAATCCAAAAAAGAAAGACGATCTCCGGTGATCTTCATCACTGTCCATTGCACCGTCTCAATCACCATCATGGTCTTCACGCCGTCAACATCACCATCGAATCGAAGAAGTTGACGACATCAATTTCAATGAAGACGACATACCTGTGAATCTGCGGGGTGACGTAACACACCATCAATAAAATCGATGGATTATCGACGGACGAATATCTGTTGGTAATCCGTCGTTATTACCAACGAATTAATTACCAAAGGATCATCGACAGTAGAAGATCCGTTGGTAATCCGTCATTAATTACTGACGGATTAGTGATATAAGGTTATTCCATTGTTATCTCTCAATATCACCAACGGATTACCAACAGAATTTACGGTTCTATATATTGTAATGTACTACACTTGTTTTTAAGACCTACATATATTTGTATCGTTGTAAGTAATTGTAAGTTTGTATATAAACCTATTTACGGATTGCTATTTACGTGTAACACTTAGGGGTTCACGCACGAAACCTCGGTTTCATAACGTTTTAATACGGGGGAAAACGTTCAAAAAAGCTTGCAAACATATGAAAACGAGCGAAAATTGCCGAAAACGTTAAAAAATGGATGAAATCGGTCGAAACGGTCAAAATGGGTCGAACACGGTGGCAACCGGTCGTAGTTGGTCTAAAACGGTCATGCATGGGTTCTATCACACTATAAGCCACTACAACCCAAAGCACATGACCCATGACCCATATTAATTACCCATTGCCGATCATCAGTCATGTATTCGTCGATAACATGACACTATAAGCCACTACAACCCAATGCACATGACCGATTACCCTTGTTAATTGTGTCGTAACATGACACTCTAAGCAACTATAACCCAATGCATATGACCCATATGATGTCAAATATCCATTAATGAATGTGACCAGTGATTCCTAATGCACATGACCCATGACCCATGTGAATTAGCCATTATCACCGGTCATGCATGGGTTGTACCGGCTTGGTAGGTATATAGTTATAGTGTGAAGNTAAGCCACTACAACCCAATGCACATGACCGATTACCCTTGTTAATTGTGTCGTAACATGACACTCTAAGCAACTATAACCCAATGCATATGACCCATATGATGTCAAATATCCATTAATGAATGTGACCAGTGATTCCTAATGCACATGACCCATGACCCATGTGAATTAGCCATTATCACCGGTCATGCATGGGTTGTACCGGCTTGGTAGGTATATAGTTATAGTGTGAAGGTTATATGCATCATTGAATTGTATTTGAAGTTATTAAAGACGGTCATGAATGGGTTGCACCGGCTTGGTAGGTGTATACCGTTTGTCACAGACACTAAGAAGCAAGTATCTAGGGACCTCACGATCATGTTATCCGGGATCGAGAAAGTTTGACCATCGCTGACAATTGTTGACACCGTTAACCACAGTTGATCGATTTACACAAATCGAACAGGTTGGTGATCGAGAAGTGCCTAGACAATGATTAATCGGTCTCATAGACCCTTTTTTGCAACAATATTAATGTTAGACTAATATTTTGTATAAATTTTTATTGACGAAAAAAGATCTGGCTTTAGTCAATAAGATGACTCAATTTTACCATGTAAGAAAATAAAACATTAAATTGGTCTAATTTTAGTTGCTTAAAATAACTTTACACTATTTGAAAATCTTTTATTATATAAGAGAAATGGTTTTAGAAAAATAATAATACGGAGTACTTTTTTTTAACGAAAGAAAAATAATATATTACGCTCAACCTTTTTATTATCCGCATACATTTTGAAATTTCAACTAAATTTTTTGTAAACATCTTAAATATTGGGCGCGATTTGCAATTCCCCCAAATTTTTTGAAACCCCTGTCATTTGGCCGTCACTTATCACTGGTATCCTAGCCTAAAAAAACTGCCGCACATATTTATCAAAATTACCCAATTCATTTGAATCTTTAATCCACCTAAAGTCTTTTCATCCATCTGTTTGGCAATATTCCTCTGTTGTTTTGATGGAATGTCGAATTCAAACCCCGAAGTAAGCTAATTTCTTACCTTTTTATAGTAATATTATGTGATTTTTTTGCACTATAATTTATATTAAGCATCTTTGTTATAACTTATAATAATGATTTTCGATACGGTATTTGGAAAAGTTATGGTACTTTATATTCAGTTTTTGTTCTTGTAAAATTACAACCCGAAACTAATTGACTTCGTTCTTTCGCAGGGCTTAAGAAAACATAGCATTCAAGTAACTTTAACATATGCAATTATGCATATGAAATCAGTAAAATTGATATGAATCTGTTATTGGTAAGAAATCAAAATAGCTTTATCCAATGCATCTATCTTGTTTGGAAAGATTTATGCTAAAATACTAATGCTTATTATTTGTCGTTATTGATGTTATTGTTATTGTTTTGGTCACGGGTTGAATCTGGGTTTATTACTTATTGGTTTTAGTCTTGTCTTGTATGCGGTTATGGATTTGGATTTGCGAAGGTGTTTGTGTTTGAGTGTGACTTAACTCAACGACACCACATAGGTGTGTGGTTTAGTCTCGGTTTAGCCGCGAACACAAGGGGTTTTTTGCGTTGGTCCCGTTAACAAGAGTACACACCAAGGGTGTGCTCGTTCGTTTTAACGCATTGACCACAAGGGTGTGCAATGCTTGTTTGGTTTTGGCTAACGAGTCGGCCACACACACGTAGGGTGTGTTGAAATTTGTTTTAATTAATAACAAAAAGAGGGTGTCCTATTTTGCTCTTAGTCGAGTACTAAAATCTGCTTAGGCTGTGTTTGGAAGGTATATATTCTTTATAGCGTGAGTATTTTTATAAAGGCGCAACTAAAAAAGAAGATTGTTAATTTCACTCAACCTGAGTTATTTTGGTGTCATGATGTATGGTTGTTAATTGATGTGCACCAACCGTAAATAAACTTTATGATATGTGCTATAGTACTCTCAAGTTGGCTTACATATTAGGTTCATCTGTTGCGTAAAAAATTGATATTGCATATAAACATCACAGCTCACATGTATGTGGTTTTTAATTTGCTTTAAAGTTTAAGTTGGAAAATGTTACTCGTAATATAAGAATGCAATTATTGTATGTATTGTCCATTTCCTACCAGCAAAATTATTATAATGGTCAGTCTGAAAATTTTGTATAACCATTGACTTGACTTTGGAAATGTTTAGCCAAGAATGTAATTTTGCGCTTACGTAATTTTGTTTGTGGTTAACTGTTAAATATATATTTCTTATTCATCTTGGGCTGACCAAACTTTTAACCAAATGAGATATTTATTATTTGTAGGTCATAAGATGAATGTGAAACAGGGGTATTGCTTATCTATGGCACTTCTTCGGGTTTGTTTGCTTTAGTCTTTTATTGTGCTATCATTATTATGTTGGCTTATAGTTAGCTATCGAATATTTGCCGTATAATGTTCTTATGTTTTCACTGTGGTAGTGTTGTGTCGTCATTCTCTCCTGACAAATTTGAGCTTCCAAAGGCGTTCTACAAGACCGCTTCAATCTGAGTACCAAAATAGACATCATAGCAGCTCGGCTGTTGTTAGAGGAACCATCGGGTGTGCTGCTCCAGGTATGCAGCTCAGAAAGCTTTCATATCACTTTATTTAAATTGTCACATATATAAATTTTTAATTATCAAAGATTCTATTGCAGAATATGGGCTTGGGAGCAAAGTGTCGAGAATTGGAGATATGTATAGTTTTGGTATTTTGTTGCTAGAGATGATTACAAGTAAGAAACCTACTGACACAATGTTTGGAGAAGGGCTCAGTCTGCACATTTACGCTAAGGCAGCAATGGGTGATGGTGGACATGGGATTGTTGACCCAGCGCTTTTGAACGATGATGGGAAGCTTGCACCAAGTACCAACAAGGAAGGTACAGAAGAAACAACGGGTTACATGAATAACGAAATGTGTTTGCGTTTGCTGCTGAAAATGGGAGTGTCATGTTCCATGGAGTCGCCACATCACAGAATGGACACGGCCAGTGTTGTCCAAGAGCTGCAATTGATAAAAGATGCCATTTCAGGAAATACTACTGTTTATATGCACTCTGTTTAAACTTCTGAACAAAAGTAATAGATGTAAGAACTTATTTCGAATGCCTTGGCCAAAGACAAAGCAAATG
The DNA here is from genome assembly GCA_014162995.1 of Artemisia annua. NCBI lineage: Eukaryota > Viridiplantae > Streptophyta > Magnoliopsida > Asterales > Asteraceae > Artemisia > Artemisia annua. The sequence goes on along the minus strand of LBNU01020846.1, from coordinate 109,712 downwards.
GACAAGACTGAGATTGCTTGCAATGGTTCTCTGTCATCAGCACTCCCAAGTAAGTCTGTTGTTTTAAATTTATTTGCTGAGTATTTCCCTTTGCCAATATATTTATTTCATTACTTGATTGCTCCAAATAACATAAGCACATTTGAAAACTACTTTTTAGTACCTTCATTATGTGATGACTTCCTAACACATAAGCACATATACAATACAATGTGAATTACATAGTTTAACAAAAGTTTCTGGGCTAATAACTAAATACCCTGAATACTCCTAATTAAATGAGACAAAATTAAGAAAACTAATGTACTATCAATCCCGCCAATGTATTTTAACGAGTTTAAATGGGCGAATAAGTAAATTTGGAACTTTATCTTTCCTAGTTTTGGGTCAAAGCAACATAGAATAATAGAGAATACAGTATCTGAATTTAACATAGGGTAGCTCTTTGATCTAGGTTTCATTGTACCTTATTATTTGGATTTGTGAACATTCTCATAAATACAAGTTATTTATTGTTTAAACTATGTTCATTGTGCAGGGTTCAGCTTACATGGGACCTGCACTAACTCCAGCGGAAGTATTGGTTGCAATTCACGATATTAGCCCTGAGAAGGATGGCGTTCCACTTAAAAAGGTATGTCTACTCCTTGTCTCATTAGTGATGTCATTGACCTGCCATCTTTACTCTTTGACTTTGTGTATTCTTGCAGGTAATGGATGCTTGTTCTGCTTGTATTGAGCAGCGCACTGTTTTAACGCAACAAGTCCTTGCAAAAGCATTGAGCCAAATGGTACTTTATTGCTCTCCGTTTTCAACTTTCAAGTCACAGTGTAGTATGTTGCGTAAATCTAGCTTTTGTTTCTATATTTGTAGGTTGATCAAACATCTTTACCTCTTCTCTTCATGAGGACTGTAATCCAGGCGATTGATGCTTTCCCCAAATTGGTATCTACAGTTATTGACTTGTGTATTTTTTATCTTATAATTTCCATTTCCAGCGATTGATGCTTTCCCAAAAACTGATTTCTTAAATGCATTTCACAAACGCAACCACATTCTTTTCGAGTGTTATTACAAGTATGCTCCGTTCAGAGGTAAAACGGAAATTCAGTCTACAATTGTCCAAAGGGAGTTATTTGAAGACACAGGAAAAGCAACTTCTGGCCGCCGCAAGGCTAAAAAGCCAAAGCATGACTTACGCAAGACCTCCAGCCTGCATGCCATGCAAAGGCAAGCTAAGAAGAAGAGTCAGAATTCCTTAAATTATTGAGAATTTTATTACGTACGGCATTATAATTTTATATTTGGTTCAATTATATACATTCCAATTTTATTGTATTTGAATATGTTTTGATATATATTTGAATTTGTTTTGATATATATTGATTTCTTAAATGTGACTAAAAGATGCATATAACCACACTTATTAACACTTTTAGTCACTATTTGCTTAATTCGTTGTGTGACTAAATATTACAAAAGGCCACACAAACATAAATTCAAGTGGCCATTGGATGAACAATAGTCACACAAAATACACATTTCTTCACTTTAAACACCATATGGTCACACTTATTAACACTTTTGGCCACTTTATGCTTAATTGTATGTGACTAAATACCCAAAAGAAACATGCTTTGTGTGACTAAATGTTACAAAAGGCCACACAAACATAAAATTCATGTGGCTATCGGATGATCAATTGTCACACAAAACACACATTTCTGCACTTTAAACACCATATGGTCACACTTATTAACACTTTTGGCCACTTTATGCTTAATTGTATGTGACTAAATACCCAAAAGAAACATGCTTTGTGTGACTAAATGTTACAAAAGGCCACACAAACATAAAATTCATGTGGCCATTGGATGATCAATAGTCACACAAAACACACATTTCTTCACTTTAAACACCATATGGTCACACATATTCACACTTTTGGCCACTTTATGCTTAAATGTATGTGACTAAATACCCTAAAGTAACATGCTTTGTGTGACTAAATGTTACAAAAGGCCACACAAACATAAAATTCATGTGGCCATTGGATGATCAATAGTCACACAAAACACACATTTCTTCACTTTAAACACCATATGGTCACACATATTCACACTTTTGGCCACTTTATGCTTAAATGTATGTGACTAAATACCCTAAAGTAACATGCTTTGTGTGACTAAATGTTACAAAAGGCCACACAAACATAAAATTCATGTGGCCATTGGATGATCAATAGTCACACAAAACACACATTTCTTCACTTTAAACACCATATGGTCACACATATTCACACTTTTGGCCACTTTATGCTTAAATGTATGTGACTAAATACCCTAAAGTAACATGCTTTGTGTGACTAAATGTTACAAAAGGCCACACAAACATAAAATTCATGTGGCCATTGGATGATCTATAGTCACACAAAACACACATTTCTTCACTTTAAACACCATATGGTCACACATATTCACACTTTTGGCCACTTTATGCTTAAATGTATGTGACTAAATACCCTAAAGTAACATGCTTTGTGTGACTAAATGTTACAAAAGGCCACACAAACATAAAATTCATGTGGCCATTGGATGATCAATAGTCACACAAAACACACATTTCTTCACTTTAAACACCATATGGTCACACATATTCACACTTTTGGCCACTTTATGCTTAAATGTATGTGACTAAATACCCTAAAGTAACATGCTTTGTGTGACTAAATGTTACAAAAGGCCACACAAACATAAAATTCATGTGGCCATTGGATGATCAATAGTCACACAAAACACACATTTCTTCACTTTAAACATCATATGGTCACACATTTTCACACTTTTGGCCACTTTATGCTTAATTGTATGTGACTAAATACCAAAAAGTAACATGCTTTGTGTGACTAAATGTTACAAAAGGACACACAAACATACAATTCATGTGGCCATTGAATGATCAATAGTCACACAAAACACACATTTCTTCACTTTAAACACCATATGGTCACACTTATTTACACTTTTTTGCCACTTTTTGCCTAATTGTATGTGACTAAATATATAAAAATAAAATGTTTTGTGTGACTATACAGTGTTTATGGTCACTAATACAGCTTAATCCAACGAAATTTGTACCAAATTAGTCACATATATTTAGGTGTTGGTTACTGTTTTGTAATAGAGACTAAAAAGAACTCGAACATGTGACCATAGGTACCCTATGGTCACGCGACCTTTAGTCACACACACTCGAAAAATCATGTGTGACTATATGTATATTGTCACACTTATTGGGTGTAGCCAATTCCAGTTTTTGTACTAGTG
>LBNU01020846.1:61789-79056 GCA_014162995.1 Artemisia annua | reverse complement strand
ATATATATATATATATATATATATATATATATATATATATATATATATATATATATATATATATATATATATATATATATATATATATATATATTTTTGATGTTTCCAAATGCATGTGTTTTTGATTCTGGTAAATTAATGGATTCTTGTGAACTTGTGTCAGGTGATCCCAATGTATTTACTCCACATGTTGACACACTTCAAGAGGAAAACACTCGAGGAGTTACTTGCATGTTGCAATTTTGAGTTGTTAAATCAGTGTGACTGTACGACATTGCTGAAAAAGTAAACGAGTAAGTAACGTTTTGAAAAAGCTAGAGACATAAGAAAGTATGATAAATGCATAATACTAACCTCTTTTTTTTTCCTGGTTTCAATTGTAGGTGGATCACATATAGGTCTTTTTCCTTTACAATGATCTTGCGTGCTATCCATAAAGTGGCTGCTAACCAACGGATGTTGCAGTAACTTCTAGTCTCCTTGTAAGTCTTTCTCATTTGTTTGGATATTTGGTAGTGTACATGGTTTAGTGTTTTTACAGAAGTCAATCTCATGGTGTTGTTGCATAGATTTAGGTTGAGATGTGCCTTCGCCTATAGAACAATAAGAATTCCCAAAACTTTTTGCCATGCTGTTGTTTTTCCTTCGACGATAACGGGCTTGTTTTTCGACCCATTTTTGCTGCTCTACAGCATTTAACTCAGAGGGGGGTTGCAGATCTAATAGATGGGTACCGTTTAAATCGTACATATAATTTTCTATTGACTGTAAGTCATCTAGTATTAAGGACCTTGGATTTGTAGGCATTTTTTTACAGCAACATATATAATTTCTAAAACATGCAATAATTATATAACAAAGACCAGCATGGATATAGTGGTATAAGTAGCAATCATATATGCAATGTATAGTATTTGGCAACATTTGTTTGGAATAGTAAATAACGAAACAGATTAGTAAACAAAGGAAGACATAATTAAATAGAATGAAGTGACAGAACATATTGTAACTCACCTTTACTTGTAGGTTAAAACCTTGTAATCTTCAATAGTGGTTGATGGCTGCATGCAAAAAATAAGCATTACGTAAAAAGATCAAATAAAGAAACAGTTCAAAAGTAGCATCAATATTTTGAACTACTCAAATACCTATGCAAAACAAAGATTCACTTTGTTTGTCTTCTGCTTGGTGACTGATCTTTTTTGTTTTCTTATAGATGGATGCAATGGTGAATGAGATGATACCAATTGTGTGATGGAAGTTTCTGGTGATCTCTTCATGTGCAAAATCTGGTATACATATTTTATATTTGCATAAAGTACAAAGATGGCAAGAATTTCCAAAGATGAAGTACAAAGGTGGCAAGAATTTGCAAATACATGCTGCTACAGTAGGCCTGGAAATCACATGGGAGTGCACCAAGTGGCTACTGCTATAGTAAACCTGCAATTAAGAAGGGATTACACAATGTGTTTAGTGGTGATTAGGCATGAACAGTGCTTAAAATAGTATCTTCCTATGTTATGAACCACATATTTTTTGTAATTAGTAAGTTGTAATTAGGCATTATCCCATGAACAGTACACAAAACAGTAACTCGGCCCATTTTGGACCACAAATTCTGCAATAAGACTCTGTAAACACGTTTTAAACAACCCCAGGTTTGCAGCCCCCATTCCTGGGGTTTATATATATTGGATAATAAACTAAAAGAAACAAAATAGTCCTAAATTGCCAAAGAGAGCTCTTGGACTTGCTTGCAACACATGTTTGAAAAGGTTTATTTGGTTGAGGAACATAAGCTTAAAGCTTAGTTGTTTGATGGTGAATGTTATGGAGCGGAAGAGGTGGATCTCACGATGTTGTATCGTGTTAATGGAGGTGTTGGATGAGATCGAGTTAGAAGATATTCAATCCAAGAGATATCTTCACTCAAGTAGAGAATTCGTTTTTGGACAAAGATGCAACAAGGGCAAAAGTGAGTATGGTTTGTAACTTGATCCAAGTTGAGAGAGTGGGGTAAGCATTTTGCATAGGGTGATGATGGAGGTTGCCCTTTGTTGCGTTGTGCAAGATGCATAGCAAGGAGATCACTAAGATCATGGATTTGGTTAATCTCTTCATGGAATTTTTGCTTTTTCGTGGCAATGTGAAGTGAGTCATTTGTTTGGTATGGATGAAGAGGTGTTGTGTAGTTGGAGGTGAGGTTGTTGGATGTGTAGTTTGATGGTTGGCCGAAATGATATGGATCATTGTAGTTGGCTTGAGGTTGAGATGTGTAGTTTGGAATGAATGAAGATGTTTGGCCATAGTTGTATGGTTTGTAAAGTGGATCAAATGAATGTCCTTGTGGGTTTGGAGTGTAGTTTGGAACAAGTGTAGGTGGAGGAATTGGGTGAGGACAAGTGAGGTAAGCAATTTGAGTATGGAGAGGAAGGTGGGTGATGCAAATTGCGTTGTGCAAGGTGCATAGTATTGTGATCGAGGCAGAATAAGCGGTGAAGCTTTTACCACGAGGATCGTTGTCCCAACGAGGGTTGAACTGATCTCGTCACTCAAGATCGTGAGCTATGTGAGATGAATAGGTTTAAAAGATGGTTTTGTTTGATTAAACTACAACGACAAATAAAATGCGGTTAAAGTAAAGTAAAGCGGTAAAATGACATGAAATAAGTAAACAAGTAAAGTAGCATGTAACAAAGCGACTAAAGAAAGCGGTAATAAAAGTGCGAATAGAAATGAAAGCGGTAAATGAATTTAAAAGACAATGTGTTTGCAAAGCGACACGAATAAGTTCATTAAGCTTGAGGTAAAAGTTTGTGACGAGTTATTTTCCTTTCTCGAGATTAGTTGTCAATTAATCTTTTGAAAAGTTAATAACTCTAAACGAATGAATTAATCGTTCAAAGGTTTTGTCTTTGAATAATTAAATCACATGTCTAAGTAATCTCTCGATTATTTATCACAAACGTTTAACGCTCTTACTTAACTCACTAACCCGAGCTACTAAGCAAACATGATTTAAAACTACTCGCGACTCATATTAAAAACGTAAAGAGATAAAGAAAATAAAAGACTTGTAAACATTAAACGGTAATAAAAGTTTAGACTAAAGATGAAAAGACGTAAGACTTTTATAAGAAAACGACACCAAAAAGATTTTAAAGAAAATTCGACAGCATAACGTTTAGAATTAAGAAAATGAAACCTCACTCGATAAACGATGAGGGAAAATAAAAGTCTAACTCGACTTGGAAAAAGAAAAGAGATTAGAAAGGAAAGACAAAACCATACTCGCTACCTTATGTGAAAACCTTACTCGCTAACCTAAATTTAACCCTACTCGCTAATTATTGCTTCATACTCGCTAATATTCACAAATCCCATACTCGCTATCCATTTTTGCATACTCGCTAGAAAGATACATAACCCAACTCGCTAGACAATTATCCATACTCGCTAGGGCATCCTTCATACTCGCTAGAATGACCAATTGAAACTCGCTAGATATCAAAATAACACCATACTTGCTAGAAAAAGTACCATACTCGCTAGAAATCTAGGAAAATCCCATACTCTCTAAACCCTAAATATCATACTCGCTAAAACTAAAGAAAAACGATTTGGAAACTTTTTTAACGTGAATAAAAGATTAAAATCTAAAGGAAACTTATAAAAGCTTGTTAAAAAACTTATGTAAAAGCTAAATAAGCTTATAAAAGCTAAAATAAGACGCGACCAAACCAAACACCATGCAAAGTTGACAACTATTATAAAAGCTTGTAGAAAAGATTAAGATGACATGAAAATAAGCTTGAAAGATTAAAAGACTTAAAAGAAAGCTTGTAAAAAACTCAAATAAGCTAGAAATAAGACGTTAAATAAGCTTGTATTAAAAAGTAAACTTACACTAAAGCATAAAATAAGCTAAGACTACCCTAAACTACTCCTAAAACTAACCTAATGCTAACCACTAAAACTAACCACCTTCTAAATGAGGTGGTGATGTTAATTTATAGGTCAAGAGCTTAGAAAGTTTAGACAATATTGCATCTTAAGCCCTTGAACCTTTACAATTCATGATATTGCACTAAAACTATGTTACAAACTACTAAACGTTCTTAAACATTAAACGTAACACTAATGTAATCTTGAGGATTCGAGTTGACGTTTCTTCCAAAGGTCTTCAAAAGATTTAAAAGCGACATCTTGCTCAAATGTGGAGGATAAGTGTCTCATGAATTTTTCTTGGAGCCTTAAAGGAATACATTTGTCTTGGGCTTTTCTTAAGTAGATATCATCATTTACTCGGCTTTTAGACTCTCTTTCACATCTCGTGCTCGTTTTAGGCTTTTTGGTTGTTTTTGATGTCATTTATGCAATATCCTTCCCTGCACGATCACAAACACAAAAACACGATATCTTTGGCGTTTCACGTTAGTTTTTGGTCTTTATAACACTTAAACTAAGGTCAAAAGTATGTGTAAAATAGCACATATCATATTGAGCTCACGAAGATCATGGAGTTGGTCAAGTTCTTCACGAAACTTCAAGGTTTCCAAAAAGATGATGATGGAGGAATTTTGTTTTTGTTAACATGTAATTTTGGTGGGAAAGAAAGTGAGGTGTTAGGGATTTAATGTTGATTGTTGTTTGGAGGTTGAGATTTGTTACCATAAGTATTGTTTGGAGGAAATGGATGAAATGTAGGTATGTAGTTGGGAGTATAGGTGGATGCTTGACCATTATGAGGATTGAGGAAGGGTTCATTTGAGTAAGCTTGAGGGTTGTGTGTATAGTTGGAGACATAAGTGGAATTTGGTGTTGGATGTTTAACAACATCATTTGGTTCGATGGGTTTTTTTTATGGGTGTTAGGCTTTCTTCTCCAAACGGGTTTCACGGTCATCTTAGCTAACCTTGAGGTTTTTGGTTATGGTTTTATGGGAGAGGACATGATGAATGGAGATTGTGAGGAATGGAAGTGTTTATAATGTAGGATTTATGGGATTAAGGAATGGATGAAATTTATTGGATGGATTGGAATAGGATATGTTTGTGAATTTTGTGAAGTGTAGGATGAAATGGGCAAAAAAGTAGAAAAGGAAACAACACCTTCGACCATAATATGGTCGGTCCCCTTAATTAGGGGCCGGTCCCCTTAAATATTAAGGCGGCCGCCCATCTGGTGGTTCTCAGATTACCAGAAATGGGTTTTTGGAAGAAAATGGTAGAAATGGTTGTGTTTTTAGGTTTAGTTTCAAGCAAGTCCAACTCTTTGCGGCAATTATGCATGTGATAGATATTTATGCAAAACATGTCAATTAAAGAGATTAAGCAATCAAGTAATTTCATCTAGCATGCAAACATACTCATCAAGCAAGTAATATATATGGACTAGGAACCAATAAGCTACACCAAGTATATTCTTAATTATATGTAGGTGATAGGATTAATGAACTATTGATGGATCCTAATGTGTGTCTATGTGCAATAAATGGGAACTTAAGATAGCATGGACTTCTAGACTTGTTACAAACAAAATCTAAATAGACAAACCATGGTCCTCTTGATTTGTTTTGATTTTCTTATAAGTGTCATGTGCATAGGTATAGATGACAAATATGAGATCGTCATGCATGATTTAAAGAAACGTTTTTAGCATTATTCAACAATGCAAGAAAATTAGTTTTCATGTGTTTGGAAATAAGTTTGTACGTAGATTTGAATAAAATAGATTGGGTTTTACTTCAAAGTTTGTTAATGAAAAGTAAAGAAAATTTTCCCAATCTTTGGTTTTAATCAAAACAAAATTGTGGATATTGATAGTGAAAACATGTTATTGAAAAGTGGGATAGTCATTTGAAAAACTATTTTCCAACATGTGAGGTTTTTGCATATTTTTAGAGATATTAGATTTTTGACAACAAATATCATTAATCGTAGATTTTAAAAGATGTTTATTAAAGATCTCATGCTCAAGAGGATTGGTTAAGCCTATTGTCACATGCTATCCTTTTCTACATAACCTATGATCATAAGTGATTGATGACGTAATTCTATATGTTTGATGTGAGAGTGTTGAATGGGGTATATCCTAACATCTATAGCTCTTTTGTTGTTGTTGCACACTTATCTAACTTAATGCCATAGTCTACGAGAGCTTGTTTCATCCATAGTTTTCTTACGCGAGGGATCTAATCCTACTTCTTTATTAACGATTAATCCACTTAACTCATTTCACTTCATCACCATGAGTTTGCTAATAGTGGATATAGAAGATTTCCATTTTCTATATTGTTCGTCAATGAACAATTTCATTTTATTCCTAGGAAAGTCAACTAATGATGTTTCTAGGTTATAAGTATATAAGCTACTATGTACGTATATATGTATAAGAGTTACAAACAATATATATGTATACCTAAGCATTAATCTAATTAATCATTTATCTAAGCATGCAAATTATAGCGATGGACATAAAAGAAAAGTGTACCTTTTAGTCTTCAATGGATTTTCTTCAAGCACTTCAAGTTACCATGTTGACTTATAGAAGTCATTTGTAGATGAGATTCCAACATTTTTGAAGAATGATAACTTAGCCACTTGGTCCCCATTTTCTCATTGGTCCAAAGTTGTTTGGTCCAAACATATTTAACATTTGGCTAGGATGCATGTATGGTGGTAATATTCCCCAAGGGTTGTAACTTGGTTGATAATTCCACATTTGATGACTATTGTTATTGTTGTTTTGTCTATTTTGGTTTCTTCTAGGTTGAGGTGTTTTAGATCGAGTATGAGGATTATTTGGTTTTCTTGGTGGTGGAGTTTTAGATCTTAATTTAGGTTTAGAGGATCCTACTTCGGTCTTTAAGGATGGTTTATAAAAAGTTTTTACTTTTTCATCATTCGCAATGGGCATTTTTCTATCTTTTGTAAGTGTATACTTAGGTTTTGATTCTAATGATTTTTGTTTACTAGATTCACATTCAAACTTTATACTTTTATTTTCACTAGTTGAAACATTAGTTGAGGTTAATCCTAGACCTGTTTTATCTCCCGAAGTTTCTTGAACACTTATTATTTTCTTAAGTGGGTTACTACTATTTTTAAACTTGTCAAGTTTGAAAATTTCATCTTTAAGTTTTTCGTTTTCATTTTTAACCTCTAAGCATGTTTTACATTCTATAAAAACTTCTTTTCCTTTTTCCAAATGTTGTAGTTTAATTTTTAATTCGAGTACTTCATTTTCTAATAGATTATTAATATGTTTTAGTGACTTATTTTTAGCTATAACCTTTTGACCTAATTTGCATAANTTAGACCACAAAACGCGTTGTTGTCACATAAGGCGAATGTTAACATATGTCCCAACATCACTCCAAGTCACGACCAATGTGGGATTTGCCTAGGGTATTACATTTACCCCCCTTAGGGACTCATCGTCCTCGATGAGGTTTGCCCCACATCCCGAACGGCTTGGAGTGGCTCTGATACCATCTGTAACACCCCACCTTATAGACCACAATATTGTCCGCTTTGCCCGAAGCCTCACGGCCTTGCTTTTGTGGCCCTCATGTGAAGACTTCCCGTCAGGTCACCCAAGCCAGTACTACTCTCACATGAGCACGCTTAATCGTATGGGTGATTAACCATTAGACCACAAAACGCGTTGTTGTCATATAAGGCGAATGTTAACATATGTCCCAACATCACTCCAAGTCATGGCCAATGTGGGATTTGCCTAGGGTATTACACGGTTGTCTAACGAATCTTCCTCGCCTTTTGAAGAATTTCTTGAATTCTCTTACGGCCATGGCATATTCTTCGTCATCACTTTCGGAGGTTGAGCTATCCTCGTCACTAGATTCCTTCCTAGCTTTCAACGCAATTGACTTGCTTTACTCTCTTTTTCCTTTGACCATCTCGGAGTCTTTCTTTATTATTGCTTCATAGACTTTCAAGTTGCCGATCAACTCGTCAAGTTGAAGAGTTGACAAGTTCTTCGATTCTTCAATCGCCGTAACTTTAGCTCGCCCTTTTGGATGAAGAGCCCTAAGAAATTTCCTAACAAAATTCTTGCTAGAAAAATTCTCATCAAGTGCTTTTAAACTTGTGATGATAGTGTTAAACCTAGCAAAAGCATTATCTATTGATTCCTCCTCCGGAATCGTGAAATGTTCATATTGTTGAACAAAAAGATCTATTTTGTTATCTTTAACTTGACTATTACCTTGGTGAGTGATTAGTAAAGAATCCCAAATTTCTTTTGCGGTTTTACACATAAAAATTCTTTCATATTCTTTGCGTGGTAACGCATTATAAATAACCATTTTAGCCTCATTATTTTTTGCTAGTTTCTTTTTCAAATCATCATTTTGTTTTTCAAAAGATACAATTTCATCCTTTTTAGTTTCAAAATTATATTGAATAGGGGGAAAATCACCAAAGGTAATAACATGCCAAAGATCAAGATCTTTTGATTTCACATAAGTTTCGAATCAATTTTTTCAATAAAGAAAATCATCACTTTCAAATAATGGTGGTGTTTGCATAGATTGCCCTTCTAAATATTTTTCAGATTCCATAGATCGTTACAAGTTTTAAAATATAATATATTTTAAAAATCTTGTTTGACATGACTTCTGATACCAATTGTGGAAAACTAGAAGGGGGGGGGGTTGAATAGTTTTACGTCTTTTTAAATTTATAAAACTTGGTTTCAAAATATAGATTCGAGTTTATTCAATTGTTTGTTTAAAAAACCTTTGATTAGAGTTTAGTGTAAAAATAACTATGTGATCTATTATATGTATCTTTTTAGGTTTGTTATATAAACTTTGTTTTTGAAAACTTAGTTTACTTTAAAAAGTTTAGATTCGAAATTATGTGAATTCAAGTCTTGCACAATATAAACAATTATGACTAAGTACTAAGCAATAATAATGTAAGTAAGATAAAAAGTAAGAGATGGAAAGATCGAACCGCGAGACAAGAGATTTATAGTGGTTCGGCTACAAGGACACCTTCCTTGCCCTACTCCACTCCCCGAGCATCTAACTCGAGATTTTTCTTCACTATGTCAACAAGCTCCCTTATGGCGGAGAAAACCTTACACACTAATATTCACACCACAACTTCGTCACACCTTATTCACACCTTCTTCACGACTTCTTCACACCTAGTCACCACTTAATCACAACACCACTTCTTCACACCTATCTATCTTCACAACTATCTACTTCACAACTATCTACTTCATAACTATCTACTTCACAACCTCTCTATCTACACGCCTTGCTAATCTATCTTCTACCAAATATTCACAACTAGTTACACAAAGAAATAGATATAATGGATGATGCTCTAACAACTTGGAAGTGGAGGTCACAACAAGTTGTAATACTTCTTCTCTTGATAGATTGAAGTATTCTTCTCTTGCACTTGAAAGTTTGAGGCTTGGATCACTTTGAAACAAAGATTTATGTATATATGATCAAAGGATTTTAGAGAATAGAAATGAGATCTAGAACAGAAAGTTTTGGGGTGCAAAAGGTGAGAAAAATCTGTGTAATGAACCAGTATTTATAGGGACAAAAATACTGTTCTGGAGCGTGGCCGGTCCCCTTAATTGAAGGGCCGGTCCCCTTAATTTTAAGGGGGCCGCCTAGTGAATTAAGGGGGCCGCCCCCTCCAGAACGTTTGAGATTTTTGTCCTTTTGTGGGGAAGGTTTTTTTGAATTATTTTTGCCATTTTTGGTTGAAAATTTGAATTCATATATTTATAATGAATTAAACATATTATTTTAATTCCAAAAATATTTTGTAAAAGAAATAAAATGTTTTGTGACATTTTATAAAAAGTTTAGTGATTAAGAAAAATGTCCTTTGATCGTAGAATGCAATAAACACTTTGTTTATTCATACCTTAAGTGATTAAGTTGTTGAAGTGAATATTTACAACTAAATACTTGTTTACGTCATAATCTCTAGTATAATGAGTTTATATTTTGTGATTATCAAAACATAGAGATATTGAAAAGTATTAATAATGTTTTTAGACATTACTTATATTAACAAGTACAAATAGTTTGACCAAAATTTTAAAGAGCAGTATAAAAAAATTATAAAAACATGACTGCTCATACATAGTTTTGAGCAAACTATCAGCTATCAACGGATTTGATGTGTCTTTACCAAGAGCTGTTTGCTTTGGACTAGCCAACTCTTCATTATGAAGTATGGTGAGTTGATAACCATATAGTTTTTGGTAAACTATCAACCATAAACAGATTTTGAGTTGTCTTTACTAGAAACCGTTTGCTCTGGACTAGCCAGTTCTTATATGGATTAGACATGGTGAACTGATTACCATTTGTTGTGTGTTGAGAAGCACACCATTCAATCTTAGCAATCACCAATCCACTGTCTAGTACAAGACCACTCATAGTGCTTATGGAATCTGTGAATGTTAGTCCAAAAACCAGAAAATACAAAACAAAATATTTTCTATGTGACAGTTATGAGCATTGACTAACATAAGCAGTACCAAAACTCAACTAACAGTACAAACTATACAATGTAACTGTCATTGACAATACAAGCAGTACAAATCTAGATTCTTTTAAAAGAACACTTAGACATCAGAGTTTAAGGGTTGAGCATTCCAATACCTACAACCAAGTATTGAAACCTCCCCACATCAAAACCTTTATTTAACAAGTCATCATAGTTGTCATCAGTATGAATTGTGATAACTTTAATTAACCTTTACTCATTGGAATCTTTGATAAAATGATGTCTAATTTCTATGTGTTTAGTTTTAGAATGTTGAACTGGATTTTTAATAATACACATAGTACTGCTATTGTCAATATAGATAATGGTGTTCATAAAATTGTACCCATAATCAAGTAACTGATTTTGAAGCAACAATACTTGAGCACAACAACTAGCAGCTGCCACATACTCTGCTTCAGTTGTTGAAGTAGCCACCATTGTTTGCTTTTTGCACTGCCATGAGATCAACCTACATCCAAGGACTTGACATCCTCCTGTGGTAGACTTCCTTTCCAAACTTGCACCAGCATAATCACTGTTTGAATAAGATACCAGTTCCAATGGAGATTTCTTTAGATACCATAATCCTAACTTAGGTTGACCTTTAAGGTACCTAAAAATCCTCTTCACTACTGTCAAGTGAGAGATCTTTGGAGTGACTTGAAACCTTGCACAAGCACATACAACAAACATGATATCTGGTCTTGATGAAGTGAGATACATCAAGGATTCAATCATAGATCTGTAAGTCTGAACATCAACAGCTTCACCACTATCATCTTTCAACATCAAATCTGTATCTTTATCTATAGGTGTACTAGCCACTTTTGCATCACCAAACTAAAATTTCCTCAAAATTTCAGTCACATATTTATCTTGGCTGATAAATATTCCATCAGTTCTTTGCTGCACTTGTAGCCCCAAAAAGAAGGTAAGTTCTCCCATAGAAATCATTTGGAACTGATCTTTCATTAACTTTTCAAACTCCTTGCACATTGATTTCTTGGTAGAACCAAAAATGATATCATCTACATACACCTGAACTAGTAATATCACCTTTGTTCTTCTTGATAAAGAGAGTTTGATTAATCTTACCTCTGTGAAATCCATTCTCCAAAAGGTAAGCAGCCAAGGTTTCATACCAAGCTCTTGGAGCCTGATGCAAGCCATAGAGAGCTTTAACCACCTTGTAAACCTTGTCTGGATGGTCTGGATCAGTGTAACCAGGAGGTTGTGAAACACACACCTCCTCATCAATTGTACCATAAAGGAAGGCACTTGTTGGGAATTATTTGTAACAAGACTTAAGTCTGGATAGTTAGTTAAGTTGGGTAGATAGTTAAGTCTGCCAGTACTAAGTTAAGTCTGGCAGACACTAGTTAAGTCTGTTTATGTTTAGAGTGGTTAAGTCTGTTTTGCTTAACAAGTTAGATATCTTAGGAGATATTATAGGAAAGGATGTGCACATGGTTAGATATCTTAAGAGAAGATATGCATGCATCCTTTCACACGTTTTGTAGAATTAGGGTTTCCTTGTAGTATAAAAGGAACCCTACGACATAATGTTCAATGCCAAGTTTTCTAAAGTTTAATAGAATATAAAGTTAGTAAATCTCTGTGTTGTTCTTACTACTTGTGTTAATATTCCGCGTTAATATCAAGTATACATTGTTTTTAAGAGTTTCTCATATTGATACTTTGGATTTATTCAACGTGTTTATTGTCTTACAAAGGCTACTTAGATCCACAACTTTGGAACTACAAGAGGTATCAAAACCTGTAGAGGGATTCTAAGTAAGAAGAAACACAGAAACCACAAACCATAAACACTCAAACACTCACCAATCCCAAAAGATGTCTGCTCCTGCTGTTGATGAATTCTCTTCACACAATGATTCTGAAGAATCACAACATAATGATGCTGCATCAGAGAATGACAAACCTAAGCAGCAACAACAAATTGTTTCTGCATCCACCACTATATCCAATATCAAACTCCTAATTCTCAAGAAGGAGGAGTATGATATCTGGGCCATGGAGATGGAGCACTATTTGGAATACATTGATAATGATGTATGGAAAGTGATTCAGAATGGGAACTCAAAGAAAAGGATCTCTGTGGGCAAGGATAGTACTGTCAGGGTACTTCCACCAGTCTCTGCTGCAGAGATCCATGCTGTGGAGAAAGAAAGAAAAGCAAGGACCATCCTTTTAATGGCCATTCCAAAGGAACATCTAAGAAGATTCCATGGAATGGATGATGCCAAGGAGATCTGGTAAGCCATTAGAACTCGTTTTGGAGGGAATGCTAACTCTAAAAAGATGGAGAAGGCTGTTCTCAAGCAGCAATTTGAAGCATTCACCATTCCCAGTTCTGAAGGTTTAGAGAAAGGCTATGGCAGATTCCAACATCTGCTCTCTCAATTAGAAGCACATGGTTCACCTGTATCTACTGAAGATGCAAACCATAAGTTCCTTAGATCTCTGCCAGCTGAGTGGTCAATTGTGGCCATGTCTATGAGATTGAAAGAAGATGTGGATACTTGGTCAATTGATGACCTATTCAACAAACTTAGGGCTTTTGAACAGGACATCAAAGGGGGGGTTAAAGACATCTTCAAGTGCAGCCAATGTTGCCTTTGTTGGACAAGGCAAGAACAGTACTAACAAAGTTAATACTTGTGGTTTTAATTCTGGCAGTTATGCTTCTTCTTCAAGCAACTTAAAAGAAAGAGATGTTCCTGCTGGATTTGCTGATGAAGTTCTCTACTCTCTTTTTGCAAAGAGGTCTAAAGACAGAGATCTTATCCATGATGACCTTGATCAAATCAATGATGTTGATATTGAAGAAATGGACATCAACTGGCAGCTGGCTATGATTGCACTAAGGATGAAAAGATTTTTCAAGAACACTGGAAGAAACACCAGATACAATGGAAACAAGCCAACTGGATTTGATAAGTAAAAGCTTCAGTGCAACAAGTGCAACAATACTGGTCATTTTGCTGGGGAATGTACAACAAAAGTGACCTCTGAAGAGAAGAAGAAGAGGGACTCCATGTACCCAGAAGAAGGGCATAATTGATAAAGAAAATCTACAGAGCATAATTGATAAATGGGAAAACTCAAATAAAAACCTATTTAGACTTATTGATTCAGGAATGAGTTCAAACAGTAAAATAGGTTTGGGTTATGAAATAAAGTCAAACAGTGAAGTCTTAAGCTATGAAGAGGAAATGGAAAACACTGTTTTTGTTTATAAAGAGGAAGATTCTGTAGATAAACCTGTATATAATAAATTTGCTAAAACTAATAACTTTAAAGGAGTTCCACCACCTTTAAGTGGAGATTATATTCCTAATCCAGGGCCTGAGATCAATGACTCCTTGTTTATCTATGGAAAAAGGGGACCACAGGTGCCTGAAACAAGTATTTCAGATGATAAAACCAGTGAGTACTCTACCTGTCAATCTGATGAGAGTGCAGGGTCCATTGCTAACATCTCTGAACACTCTAATTCAGAACTAGAAAGTGTCCCTAGTGAAGAGTCAAAATCAGTTAAAAATAACAAATCTATTGTGTCTGAAGTTAAATCTGTTGAACCTAGTTGTGAGTCTCACTTAAAATGTCCTAGGCAACAAGAAAACAAACGAGAAACACCTAAAAAGGAAAAGAATGTGAAAAGGATATAGTATTAGGAAGAGGTTATGTTTTCACTCAAAAGAGATGCTTTGTTTGTGGTAGTATTAGTCATTTAATAAAAGATTGTGATTTTCATGAAAGAATAATGGCTAAAGAAAATGAACTAAAGAAACAAAAAATGGTTAATACTGGTAATGTTATGGCCAAACCTATATGGAACAATGTGAATAGAGTTAACTATGCTAACCAGTTAGTACCTAGACAAGTGCAACTCAATGTTGGTAAAACAAATGTTAATTCTGTTGGGTTAAGGGTTAATACGGGTCATTCCAATGTTAATTCTGGTAGGCCAAATTTTTATACTGCTAGAAACCATGTTAAACCTGTTGGGCAAAAAGTTAATCCTGTTCAACCCATGGGTAATTCTGGATATTATAGACCTAAAGAACAAGTTAAACCACAGGTGAATCAAGCTAATACTAGAAGTCATTTTGCTAAATCTCTTTCACCTGTGAGGAGATCTATCCCACAATTGAACAAGTTTAATCAAAGAAGAAACTTCTCAAAATCAAAATCACCTGTGAGAAGACCCATTGTAAACAATGAAGCAAAGATTTCAAACTCTTATGCTGTAAAGCATAAAAGGGGGGTCTCCTACTAAGGATTTAGATTGTTGGAAATGGGATCCATTCAAAAATGAACTCACCTATAAGTCCCAAAGCAGTATCAGTGGATCTTGTTCTTACAAGACATACAATTATGTAGATCCACAAAATGGACCCAAGCTTGGGTCATTAAGAGGAACTAATCTCTTATTTTTTATGTGCAGGATCATCCACTCAAGAACATGGGAAATAGAGGTATATTTGACAGTGGATGCTCAGGGCACATGTCTGGTAACAAGGGGCACATAGAAGATTTTAAAGAATTCAAAGGAGGTTTTGTTACCTTTGAAGGTAGCAAAGGCTACATTACTGGTAAAGGTAGAATAGTTGTTGGCAATTTAGAATTTGACAATGTATCTTTTGTGAAAGAACTTGGGCAATTTAACGTTTTTCTCTATATCACAAATTTGTGATAAGCAGCATAAGGTTCTTTTTACTGAAACTGAATGTTTTGTGTTGACCTCTGACTTTAAGATGCCTGATGAAAGTCAGATACTCTTAAAAGTTCCTAGACAACACAATATGTATAGTTTTGATATGAAGACACCTACACCTGCAAAAGGTTTTGCTTGTTTGACTGCAAAAGCTACATTAGATGAATCTAAATTGTGGCATAGAAGATTGGGTCATATTAATTTCAAAAATCTTAACAAACTTGTGAAGGGAAACCTTGTAAGAGGTCTACCTTCCAAGGTTTTCAAAAATGACCATGCATGTGTGGCTTGCCATAAAGGGAAACAACATAGGGCCTCTTGTAAGGCCACACAAGAAAGATCCATTACTGAACCACTACATACTTTACATATGGATCTGTTTGGGCCTACTTCTGTCAAGAGCATTACTCATGCTCAATATTTTCTTGTTATCACTGATGATTGTACCAGGTTTTATTGGGTATTCTTCTTGTCCTCCAAGGATGAAACTCCTGGCATTATTCAAACTTTCATTAGAGAGATTGAAAATCAACTTGATCATAAGGTCAAAATTATTAGATCAGATAATGGGACTGAGTTTAAGAATAGAAGTATGCTTGAATTCTGTGGAAAAAAGGGCATAAAACAAGAATACAATAATGCTAGAACTCCACAACAAAATGGAGTTGCTGAAAGAATGAACAGAACACTCATTGAGGCTGCTAGAACTATGCTTGCAGATTCACTTTTACCTACTCCTTTTTGGGCTGAAGCAGTTAATACTGCTTGCCATGTTTTTAACAGGGTAAGGGTAACTAAACCTCAAAATAAAACTCCATATGAGCTATTATTTGGTCAAAAGCCAATTATTAGTTACATAAGACCATTTGAGTGTCATGTTACTATTCTTGATACACTTAGTGCTCTTGGAAAGTTTGATGGCAAATCTGATGAAGGTTTCCTAGTTGGATACTCACTTACTAGCAAAGCCTTTAGGGTATACAACTTGGTGACCAAAAGAGTAGTGGAAAATCTTCATGTTGACTTCCTTGAGGAGAAACCTAATGTACAGGGAGTAGGTTTTAGGTGGATATTTGATATTGATTATCTAACTGACTCTATGAACTATATTCCTGTCTCTTTGGAGAATCAAGCTAACCCCAATGCAGGTTCCTCGGAAGAAACTAACAATGCAGGTACCACAAATGAGGAAGAAGAATCACCTGAGAATATTATCATACTTACAATTGTTAAGTTATCTGCAGGTGCAAATGGAACAAAGAAACCTTCCACACAAGAAAAGGTGCCAAATTCTGAAGCACAAGCTAAAGAGACTTCTCCTCAAGATGCTTCAGATGATTCTCAAGGCTTTAGAAAGAAAGTGGAGTCTCATGATTTAAATCATGTGGAAGCAATACATGCTACCAGTACTAACTCTGTTAATACTGACAGTGAACCTGAAAAGCTTGACTTTACTTCACAAGCTGATCTTAATGATCCAGTCATACCAGAACCTGATATTGGTGATGTGCCTGATGATGGACTCTTTACTGAAGCCTCTTATGATGAAGAAGGAGTGATTACTAACTTCAACAACCTACCAACATAAGTTGATGTAAGTCATGTTCCCACACTAAGGATTCACAATGCTCATCCAAAGAGCCAAATCCTTGGTGATCCTAAGTCAGCTGTTCAAACAAGGAGACAAATACAACAACAACTTGGATCTCATGCACTCATTAGCTTCATTCAAAAACAGCAATGGAACAATCACAAAGATCAAAAACATTGTCTCTTTGCCTGTTTTCTCTCTCAAAAGGAACCTACCAAAGTCTCTGATGCTTTGTGATGAGACGAAAAATGTTACGTTTTTAGGGGTCGGTTTGAGTCCTAATTCGTATGTTTTTGGTTTGGATTTCACCCAAAGTCGTTTCTTTTCTCATTTTAGGTACTTTTGAAGGGAAAATCACAAAAGAAGCATTTTCGGG
>LBNU01020846.1:48605-61600 GCA_014162995.1 Artemisia annua | reverse complement strand
TATCTACATATTATCAACCGAGAGATGTGAGTATCCAAACACTACATGAGAGGTGCTAGTATATTTTCTCCGTGCTTATTTTGAGTAAAGCGGAACGACTAAATCTTGTAATTACTTTTAAGTTCGCATTAAATGACCTCTAACTTGTTTTTCAATTGGGAATAAAAGCGCATTTGCTTGAGGACAAGCAAATCTCAAGTGTAAGGGTATTTGATGAGACGAAAAATGTTACGTTTTTAGGGGTCGGTTTGAATCCTAATTCGTATGTTTTTGGTTTGGATTTCACCCAAAGTCGTTTCTTTTCTCATTTTAGGTACTTTCGAAGGGAAAATCACAAAAGAAGCATTTTCGGGCGTTTTCGGAGTGAAAAAGTGCGGAAAACAACAAAAACTCAAAAGACCTTGAAGATCACAAAAGGTGACGCCGTCACACTCTACATGGTGACGCCGTCAGGAACAAGTGAAGTCCAGAAGTGGAAAAAATACTCGTGACGGGCCAGAGAGTTTGTAGTGCAAAATTGTGACGCCGTCAACCAAGGCCGTCAGATCTGGAACCAGCAATTATGACCACGTCAATCAAGGCCGTCAGGAAACCCTAATCGCCGAGCTGACGACGTCACCTATTAGGCTGACGCCGTCAGCCCGCGTTTTCTATATATATAGAACGTTTTTTCTATAACTTTGAGGAACTTTAGCCGAATTTTGGAGTGGAGAACTCTAGGGTTAAACCCTAGTACGTGTATTACAGACCTTAGAGGGTATCCTAACCCCTCTAACTTGCATGTTTAATCCAAGATAAGTCTTTATTCATACGATATGTCTATGTGTTGTGTGATATATGCTTGTGCTTGTCTTTCTTTCAACATGCTAGGCTCATTTACTTTGTGTTTGCTTAGATCTAATGAAACCTAACTATTGATTATCATGTGATGTGTATGTTGTGATTGTGTTTGGGTGAATGTTTCATCTACGTTAGACTAGAGAAAACTGGCTAATCTTCTATACGGTAACAAGCTTGAACGTCTTTAGAAACGTGAATCGTATGTGCGTTATCGATTTTAAGGTAGTATTTCATGCATAGGTTGCTATCGGTGAGCTCATGATAGGATGCTTGACGTATCGTCATAGAGTGAGGTAGGAACTTATAGAGTTAGGGAATTGAACGCACTCCCTACGACTTGTTAGGAATACACCCGTCATCCACGCAAACTCAACATACTAATTACATGGTAAAAGATAGTTAGGGAGTAATGAAATCTAAGTAAACACTATTCTCCACCACTGATTTTCTCCAAAACCAAAAAAATACAAAAATATAAGTAGCTTAGAAGTAGATAACTTGGGTTAGTTGACTAGCAACTAATTCCGCCCTATCCTCCAAAACCAGAGATTTTACTGCTTTCATAAAATATAAAAATACAAAAAGAATCTTCCTCCACCCTTAGACCTAGATTAGAGTAGCCTTTAGCCTAACGAACACTATTCCCTGCGAGAGAACGATCAATCCCCCGGTACTTGCCACTACACTATACTACATCGGTTAGGTACACTGCCTGGTGGGGATTGCAAGCTTCTCGAGATCCCTCGAGAGGTAAAACGTAGTGCGTGTTGCAATCCACGCGCATCAGAGTCTGAAATGGATCATGTTTGTTTGGGTTTTTAATTACAAAAATCGGTGGGACACAAAAAGACTGATCTATTTGTTTGTGATTTTACTAAGGTGAGCTTTTCCATTTCAACTTTTCATTAACCCTCCCCTTTGCCCAAAAAAAACTTTTCATCACCCCTCCCCTTACCAAAAAAATTCATTTTAACTTTTCACACATCTTTACCAATCCCCAAATAGCCATTCTCACCACACTACCAACCGCCGACGTTCTCCACACCACCGCCGTAACCACCAGTCTCACTGAACCAACACCATTTCTTTAGTCAATTTCTCTTATTCAGGTTATCTCCCAATTACCATATTTCTATTTTTAATTTATATCCTTTTATTTACTATCATTTTGCTCTTTGTGAGTAGGGATGTTCATTAAATGATTTGACCCGAAAGACCAACTAATCCAAATCAATATGGTTTTTTTTATTTTGGCTTATATGGGGTTCGGCAGGTTATTCGGTTTAACCGAAATTATAGTATGATTTTTGGTTTGATTATATTTCAATACTTCCTAATAATTAATTTATGGGCTTTTGATTTAATGGAATAAACAGTGCTTGATAAATTTCTTATGTTAAATCAGAGATGTATGATGTTGCTTATTGAATAAACATATATGGTGATGTTTGTGATTGCTTTTTCAAGCGACTTAATGCGTATATAGTGGTGGTTTGGTATTGCTTTATGAAAGTGCTTATGTAGAGACCAATGGTACATACATTCTTTACTGAAATCACCACGGCTTCTGTTTTATGACTTTGCATCATGGTATAGTTTTTGTTTTTGTAGTCATACTTGCTTATAGAAGTTTCCATAACTAGCGTCTTATTTAATTAACATGACCATTAAATTCCAAATGAAAGACAAATCATTAGTAACTCAAAATCAGCACTAATTTTTACAACTTGGATTCTTTAATGAAATAAGTTGTTCTATTTTCTTTGTATCAACAACCTTAACTATATGTCATGTTCCATTCAGATACATCTTATGAAATCTCAATAAGCTCTACATAAATTTAGTGTTGTTTCTGGATAGCTTAGATAAAAATTGAATTCATTAGAGAATGGAACATCAAATACAATGGTGGACTTAACTTAGAGGAAACGTATCCTTACACCAGAGTCGATGGTGTTTGCATAAACTCATCATAGAATGCTGCTATCCGTGTCCTTGATGTTGTCAACATCACCACGGTAAGAAACAAAAGTCATCCTAAATTCTTAAATGCCATTGATATCTAACTAATATGTTTATAGGGTGTCGAGGATGAATTAAACCATGCAACGGTGTTGTTCGACCATTGAGTGTGGCTTTTCAAGTGATTGCAAACTTCAGACTTTACACCGGAGGAGTTTTCACCAGCGATAACTGTGGCAGTGATCCAATGGTGAACTTCTTTTTAACTCATAGTGCTTATTGATTTAAGTGATGCTAGTCACGGTTAGTGTTTCTTGATCGTTGCATATATGTGTACACGTTTATTATTTGTTTAAGAATGTGCTTTCTCCAACAGATTATCTGAGATATTTGTTGCGATTTCTTTCACATTTATTTGACACTGCCCATTGACTCCTCCTAAACTAACCAGTCAACCAGGTGTGGTCAACTAAGTCAAATGAGGGAGAGAGTGATAAACTAATGATCCGGTGTAAGCACAGTGTATTCCCGGGTCGTTATATCACGACGAGATTGAAATTGTATTTTTGAAAACATTTATGGAATGAGTGATTGGGAATAGTAACCAGATAAAGATTTGGAATGATTATTTGGTATTGATTACACTAAGAAAATGATAATAAAATTTTACACTACGGGGAAACAAAATTAGGCTTGGGGAAAACCTAATACAAACAGACTAATCACGTATATGAAAAAGGTAAATTATGAACAAATAAAAACTAGAAGGGGTGAAAATGAAACTTTTACAAAATTAAAATGAAAAGAAAATTAAATTAAAAAGAAAAATAATTTTTTGATTATTTTAATATTTAAATATTAATTATTTAATAAAACTATTAAAACTTAATAAAAACTTAATTAAAGTTAAACTAAAAATGCTTAAGATTACAAAATTACACTAAAAATTTGCAAAATTAATTTCTAAAAATCTAAAATGACTTAAAAGAAATATAAAAATTGAAAATAAATATTTTTGTCTTTTTGTGGGTTTTTTATTAATTAATTACTAAACTATTATTTAAAGGTTATTTAAACTAGATTAAATAAGAAAAATAGAAAATGAAAAAGAGAAAATTGCAAATCCAATTTTTACAAATTATAAATAATGTAAAAAAGCTAGAAAAATTATAAAAATGGATCTGAGATTAATTTTAAACACCTAAACTAATTTCTTTTTGGTTTTTGTATTAAAACTGTTTTAATTAAAATTAAATCTAAAAATTACCAAATGAACAGTAGAAATTATGGGAAAATTACCAGAAGTGCTAAATATAATTTAGAACTTAGGATAAATATAAAATTATACTACTGTTTAACTAAAATTATTAAAACTATTTAATTTACTAATATTAACTAATTATTAATTAAACTGTTTTTAATTCTAATAAATACTAAATGAACAGGGAAAATTCTAAGAAAATTTATATAAATAATTTAAGATACTAGGAATTTAAGAAAAATAAGAAAATAGGTAAGTACTTAATAAATATTTAAAAAGAAAAATGAAAATCTAAATTATATTAAATAGAAACTATCACTTTTCTTAAAAAGTGATGATTTTTGGAATTTTCTTTTTGACAGAAGTTTATATGATGAAAATAAGTAACTTTTGTGAAAACAAAACTTTTGGTTCTCAAAAATAAGCACTTTGGTATGCTAAATGGATTAGCAGTTTGACTTTGGTCAAACTAGCTATGCAAAAGCTTGAAATGAGCCACACAGTGAACACAAATGACAAAATAAGTTATAAACAACCTAAGTGAGCCTAAATGAACTTGAATCAAAAACAATCCATTACAGAATAAGCAATTAAGCACAAATAAGCAATCCCAAATCACTACAGACACACAGAACTGGAAGCAACTTCACAAGCAAATCCAACTTATCAAATAAGCTAGAAATCACAAAACAAATACTGGAGTAGCAAGCTGGGTTGGTGAGCTTTCAAATGAGCCAAGATTCAGAGCTTAAGGCTTACTAATGAGCTTATGGGAGGCTTGTGAAAATGGGGGTACACACTGACAAGGCAGTATAGACAGCAAATTGGTACAAATTAAAAGCTAAGTGCAGCCCTATCAAATAAGCTTAAAAATGGAAATTAAGCACTGGATTATTTAGTCAGCTAGGTGGGCTTCTCAAAAAGCTAAAACACATACCCTGGGTCCCACTAATGAGCACTGTGCAACCCCATGAAGTTGGCGTGCACACTGGGTGAATGGTGGTACAGGGGAGACAAAAACTCAAACAAGCAAGTTCAAGACCAAATTTTTGTGAGTAAATGATTTCCAAATTCTGTTTTTCTTTTTGTTATGGATACACAAGCAAAAAATGATCTCAGAACAACCAAAACCTTTTAATTCCAATCTATAATAAACCCTAGAGATTACAAAGCAATTCTGCCCATTTTGACAGTTATGAAAAATTGACTTTTGAGATTTTGTGAAAGGTTTGACTAAAATGAACTTTGGATCAATCCTACTCACTGATTATGATGTATTACACTGACTTAAGACTAAATTGATCAATAATAACAACTTATGAACAAGATAGCATGATTATGGAACCAAGAAATCCAACAGATAACAAATAGACTTGGATTAAAAGCTATTTTGACTTTTTAACAAAGAAGCACTGGATTTTATGACACAACTGAGTTATTAGAACCTAAAGTAGTGTGTAACAACAGAGAACAAACAGCAAAAGCAACTCAAGCTTAATTCTACACACTGAACCAAACACTCCTATCACAGATTGATTTTTAAGTTTTCAAAACATGTGACAGATTAAGACCTTAAATTCAATTGATGAATACAAATAATGATGAAACAAACTCAAATGAACACTCAAACATCAACAATAACAACTAATACTCAGAGATTAATATTATGCTAAAATGACAGTTGAACCAAGAATGTTTTGCACAATGAAATCTAAACTACCAAGTACCAATTTTAAGCAAGAGATTTACTCAAACACACCTAAGAAACATGAATTTATACAATAGAACAGTAAACAAGCATGGATTGAGTGGAATGAAAAATGGAGTATTGGCTTACAATTTGCACTCTAGCTAGAAACAAGAACCAAGGACCAAATTACCAATCCTAATAGCTTCCCATGAAGCTTCTAACCCACTGCCATCCAAGATTTACAGTGCTCCAGCTTTCTTCTTTCTTCTTCAATATTTTTTTATTTTTGACTGTATTTTTTTTGTATTTTTTTTCTTTTTGATACTAAATTGTATTTTATGGTTTCTAAAAGCTTTAATAAGCTTTCTAGGAGCTTAAGTGAGCCCAAGAGTCCATAAACACAACTTCAAACAACATCAAACAGAATTGAGAAGTTTGAAATTTTTAAAATTGCATAAACTGAATTCAACAAGTAAACTAAAATTGATTGATTAAAAAGGTTCACAATACACTTGGAAATGCTAAAATTACAACTGAGAAGCTTAGAAATAAACTAGAATTTGAAAATTTTACTATTCGACACTAATTTTACATTAAAAAACTACACAACTTTCCTTCTTCACCCTTTCTTCTTTTATAGTCATCCCAAGAACTCCACTTGATCTTCTGAGCATTTCCCATCACCATTGGATCTCCAAAATTAATCCTAGCCATCCATTGAGTTTTGGCGCCAAAATAAAAAACTCCAATTGGGACTGTATTTATAACAACTGGGGGTGGTGGCATTAATTGTGGGGGTAAGGTTAGGTGAGTATGGTGAGGGTGAGTTGTTTGGGCGGTGGGAAGTGACTGCCAAGTTGGGGGTGGTGAGGTGATGGGGGAGGCCAAGTGGGGAAGAAGAAGGAGGGAGGGGGTGTGTTTGTTTGACTGTTTGACCCCGGTGTTATACAAAAGGGAGAGTGGGCTGGGGATGGTGTTGGGCCAAAAGAAAAGAAAATGGGCCATTGTTATGTAGGTGGGTTTGTTTTGGGTTTATGGATTTGGATTTTAAGGGTTTAGTAATAAATAAAGGGTCCGTTTGGTTTTGTAGTTGTAATAAGCCCAAGGACCATTTATGTAATTTTTGAATTTTTGAAGGGTGTGTTTTGGCATTGTTCCAAAGTTATTTCAAGGGTTAAAATTGTCAAGTGATGAATAGTACAAGGTCTTATGTTGACTTTTCCACTTTTTGAATCTTCAGGGACCATTTCTGCCAACTTTGAAACTTGAGGGACCAAACTTGTAATTTCACCAAACTTTTCACCAAATGATTATTTTTGCCAAAGTTTCATAATACAAGTACCATAATTGTTATTTTCCAAAAGATTTTAATCCCAGGGGCTATTTTTGACACTTTTGCAAAGTTAAGTGACTAAACTTGTAAACTTTTGAAACTTTTCATCAAAGGACTAATTATGACAACTTGTGATTTTCTAAGGACTTTGGTTGACTTTATTTTCAAAATTTAATGCTTAGGGACTAGTTTTGACAAGTTTTGAAAGTTGAGGGACTGAAACTGCCAATTGTGCAAACTTTGTTCGTTTTTTCATTTGTTTTCAAACATTTTGCATCTAAAACATATAAAACACAACCCTGGGATACTTTCACTATTTTGATGCATTATTGGGTGTTTTTGGATGTTTTGGCAGTTCAGATGACACAAAAATGATGAGTATTTACACACTCATCACCCATGTTTTGTTTTACCTGAAACACATGATATGGGTTGTACGCGATTGCTTATTTAAAGTGTTTGTAGTGTTGTTTGGCATTGCTTACTTACACTGCTTTCTTATATACATAGGGGCTGTAGCGGAATTACCAGCAAAGAGATGCTCCCTATCACATGAAGATTACGACAAAGTTGAGCTGATACTTTATTAAGATAATGAGTAACATCTTTGACACGCTACAATGGATGTTACGAGTCCCTTGTTCTCTTGAAATCTTCTGGGGATAAGGTAATGAATGACTAGTATTACATGATATATAATAATACACGTCCTCTATTGCAGTCCATAAGTTGCATAGTTTAATTCCAGATCCTTGACATGTTTCTGATGTCCGCACGACTTTGTGTTAATACACATGTTATTTTATATTCGTCATTACTTCTTAAAGGTAACCATCATTAACTCATTGTTTGTTTAAGCAGTTGATTGATATAGTCGAAAGCCTTCATGGCGGAAGGCGGAGGTTGAATGGGATTGCAACATCATTTCACCGGTGCATCTATCATTTTTCATAGGTGATCAGGGGATACACCTAGTAACAAGCTATACAACAATTATCATTCGAATTGTGTTCTTTGTTGGGGGATAGTTAAATGGTGTTGTCTTTTTTGAAGCCATTTGGTTTGGGATTTTAAGATGGTGATATTGTTGAACACATATGTATTGGGATTATTACTGTATTTTTTGTGAATGAATAGAGATTTCAAGAAAATACAGGATTCATTTTTTTTGTTGGAAAATGGACTTCATAGATCGGTTCTGGGGTATCAACTGATCTATTTGTTGTATCAGTTACCGATCTCTATGTGTTTCGCTCATATAGATCACCCTTTCATAGAGTGGTTCATAACTCATCTTTTTGAGGGTTTTCCACCGATCTTTTTAGCGTTTTTTGTAGTAGTGTTACCACTAATTAAATATCCCTTATCCAACAAACCGTATTTTCCATATCCCTACACCTAACATTATAACCCTTGAAAAGCCCTCTTTGATAGTTTTCCTAGGTGCTTACGCCAAGTGGTGGAGGTTTTTGATCCTTTCCCAAGCTTATGGTAATCTATTTGCTATGACAGTTAGTGAGAGATATTTTTCCATTTCCATTTGTGATATATAGATTTATAACACCCGAGAGATGAGAGTATCCATACACTAAATGTAAGGTGCTAGTGTATAATTTCCGTGCTTATTTTGATTAAGGTAGAACGATCATTTGTTGTAATTACTTTTATATTAATGTTAAATGACCCCTAACTTGTATTTTGATTGGAATAAAAGCTTATTTGCTTAAGGACAAGCAAATCTCAAGTGTAAGGGTATTTGATAAGGAAATATTTGTTACGCTATTAGAGGGTCATTTAAGCCTTAAATTGTGATATTATGATCAAATATTATCGCAAATCGTTCCTTTTGTCATTTTAGGTACATTGGACGAGAATTCTGAAAAATGGAGCATTTTGGACGTTTTTGGAATTAAAAGTGAAGAAAACGACAAAGTCAAGAAACAATGCTGGAAATAGTACCTGACGGCGTCAGATGTCACAAGGTGATGCCGTCACTTAATGAATCTAGGGCTGAGCACCGAAGGTTCAAAACCGAACCAGACCGACGAAACCGACCGAACTGACGAAAACCGAACCGGACCGACGGCCCGTCGGTTCGGTTTCGGTTCCGGTCTTTCATAAAATTCGGTTTCGGGTCGGTTCGGTTCGGTCCGGTTCGGCCCAAAACCGACAAAAAACATGCCAAAATACACGTAGACCGACAAAACCGAACCGAACCGACGAAAACCGAACCGACCCGACGGCCCGTCGGTTCGGTTTCGGTTCCGGTTTTTCATGAAATTCGGTTCTCGGTTTTTCGGGTCGGGTCGGTTCGGGTCGGTTCCGACCCGATGCTCAGCCCTAAATGAATCAAAAGGAGGATAATTTTTTACACTTGACGCGCCAGAGAAAGATTTGAAGATTACAACGTGACGGCGTCACATTATGTTTCAAGTAGACCGTCACGTGTTACCACAAAGAGAGACGACCCAGAAGACAATCAAGAGAGACGGCGTCAAGAAGTTGGATTGGGCAACAAGAAACCCTAATTACGGCGAGATGACGGTGTCAGGGTCCAAAAGCTGACGCCGTCACCCTTGTAACTCTATATATAGTTTTGGATTTTTCATTCATTAGTGTTGAACTTTTGTGCAACAAACCCTAGCCAAATTTTACAGCCATTGTAAGGGTTTCATACCCTTCTTTCATCCATGTTCAATTGAAGATAAGTTAATCTTTTAATCATTCAATATGTCTATGTGTTGTTTGATTATCTTTTATGCTTGTCGTTCTTTTAACATGCTAGCTTAGGTTTTTTAGTGTTTGCTTAGATCTAATGAAACCTAGGTATTAATTATTGATTGTTGGTTTGTTTGATTCTAATGGGTGATTGATTTCACATTAGGCTCGAGAAAACTGGCCGACCTTCTATATGGTACTGGCTTGAACGTCTTGAGAAACGTATTCGGCTGTGTACACCGATGTTATTGGTTGTTTTTAATGCATAAGTGACTATTAAGGAGGCCATGATAGGATATTAAATGTGTCGTCATAGGAAGAGATATAAGTTTATAGAGTTGGGGAAGGACGAACACGCCCCCACGACTGGTATTAAGGAAAATAACCCTTTATCCAAACAATTGTAACAAACAAATTAATTAATAAGAGATAGCTAGGGAGTAGTGAAATCTAAGTAAACACATTTTCTGACTATAAGAAGTTCACCAAATTTACTTTTCTTGTTTATTT
Source organism: Artemisia annua (assembly GCA_014162995.1). Classification (NCBI taxonomy): domain Eukaryota; kingdom Viridiplantae; phylum Streptophyta; class Magnoliopsida; order Asterales; family Asteraceae; genus Artemisia; species Artemisia annua. Next base: position 51,286 of record LBNU01020846.1, on the reverse strand, counting down.
TATTTTATTTGCATTAGTAGTTATTTTGGGTTAGTTGACTAGCAACTAATTCCGCCCACTCTTCCAATACCCGAGATTTTACTTTGCTTTCATAAAATATAAAAATACAAAAAGAATCATCCCTCACCTTTTGGCCTAGTTTACATAGCTTTCAATCCTAACGACATATTCCCTTAAAGAATGATCAATCCCCAGGTACTTGCCACTCAATATACTTCATCGGTCATGTACACTGCCTGATGGGGATTGCAAGCTTTTCAAGATCCCTTGAGAAGTAAAACCTTTCGCAAGGTTGTAAAATCACGCATCATCAGTCCTGATGGTGACCTTTTTGGTGATCCTACATAATATCGTAACCTAGCTAGTGCGCTTTGATATCTTACCTTCACTCGGACGGATATTTCATATGCACTTCAGCAGGTGTGTCTTTATATGCATGACTCTCGTGAACCTCGTTTCACTGCCTTTAAGCATATCTTACGTAATGTTCGTGGTACACTTGATCATGGTCTTTGGCTGCATGTTTCCTCTACTACTCAACTTATTACTTATACGGATGCAGATTGGGCGGGTTGCCCGGTCACTCGCCGGTCTACCTCGGGTTACTGTGTTTTTCTTGGCGACAATCTATTGTCTTGGTTTGCTAAATGTCAGGTGATGTTGTCTCGGTCAAGTACTGAGGCCGAGTATCGTGGTGTTGCTAATGTAGTGGCGGAAACTGCTTGTTCGAAATCTGCTACGCGAGTTGCAGGCTCCTTTATCTACTGCTACTATTGTGTATTGTGATAATGTTACTGCCGTATATTTATCTACCAATCCAATTCAACTTCAAAATAGAAACACATTGAGATTGACATTCATTTCGTTCGTAATTATGTTGCTTCGGGACAAGTTCGTGTGCTTCATGTTCCGTCTCATTTTCAGTATGTTGATATATTTACTAAATGTCTTCCTGCTGCATTATTTATGGATTTTCGCTCTAGTTTGAACGTTCGAAGGTCTCCCGCTTAAATTGCGAGGGTGTATTAGCCGAGTATTATTACTCACTGTTAGTATTGTTTGATTAGTAGCCCATTGTCATTATATTAGTTATTAGCCCAACCCATTATATGTCTTGTAGCATACGACGTGCACTTTGTATATATTCGAATAAGATCAATGAAATCAGTTAAGGGGATTAACCTAAATCTAATAGATTTCACTTTATATTCAGTAGAACCGTAGAGGGGGGGGGGTGAATACGGTCTTTCGGCTTCTTCGAAGTTTAACGACTTCAAGCCTCAAAGATCAACAAGTGTTTGTACAACAAATCCAACAACCAAAATCACAACCAATGTATATAAAGCATGTAAAGAGACACCACGATATATACCGGTTTGGGATGGGGGGTTTATACCATCCGTACGTCCAGTTGCGAATCCACGACATGATACTATTCACTAGTATAATCCTTTCGGTGGACTACAAACCGTTACAATTCACTCCACCGATATTCTCTAATATCGATGCTCACAAAGAAGGAGTTACTCCCACGGTATTCCGCCCTCGGAAACCACCCAAAAGAATCTCGCGATTCGACTTCACCTAAGGGTTACCAAGACCACTACCAAGACTTCCCACCGGAAGTATCAAACCCCAACTAGATCCCCAATGATCTAGGCTTGGTCAGCAAGACACAAGACTTCCCTTAAAAATAATTGAATGATTGAATGTTGTTTCTTTGAACCAAGTCCTAACCTAACCTAGTGACTCGATTCTAATAGAAATGGTATAGGAAAGAAGACCCTCGACACAATCACAAGAGTGGATTAGGTTCTTGTGATTCTTCCCTTGCAAGGAGATGTGTTCTTTCAAAGATTTTAGTGTGTTTAATTAAGAACACAAGATAGAATTAGTGGATTGGAGAGAAAGAGTAATAGCAAGGGGTGTGGAATACAAGAGGCAAGGGGGTATTTATAGGCCAAGACCCAAACTTGGGAAAAATTTACCGAGCCCGGCGAGTTGCCCACGCGTCAACGCATGGGTGACGCGCCAGAGGGTCTGTACATTTTTCCCAAGTGTTGAGTGTTGGTCTTGTAAATACCTACCCTTGCTAAACCCCCAATTGTACTTCACACAGTTAAACCTTAACATTAATCATTCTAAGGTTTACCAACTCAAATAGCCAATTTGTAAAAAGTGTTTTGTGAAGTGATTAAGTAAAACCAATTATCAAAGAGAGAAGAGTAGAAGGGATAATTGGGTAGGGGTAGTTTGGGTATTCCTCACATGGCATAGAAAAGAGAGAAAGAATATGCCATGGGATATTCCTTTACTTGGAAAGGAAGTGCATAGAGAAATTTGGTTTAGAACAAACCATAAGGGATTGTATAAGAAGAGGAAAAAAAAAAAACAGCAAAAAAAAAATGGTTAAGTTAATTAGAAAGGGAATTATATCCAAGAGATAAATACATCACACTTGACGAAGAAAAGGAAATGGAAATGAATTGCAGTTAAAGTTAAGAATCAACCATGGTTGAGATAAGAAAAGTAACCAATGGTTGGTGAGAAAGAAAATGGGTGTAAGAGAAATAAAACCATGTAAATAAAGATAGAAAACAAAGGAACCAAAAATGAGTTTTAGGCTTAAAGTGAATATACCAAGAGTAACTATTCAATCCTTTGGTTGAGATTCTCTCTTT
>LBNU01020846.1:12305-48503 GCA_014162995.1 Artemisia annua | reverse complement strand
GAGAAATGGATGGTTGAGATGTGTTTGTTTGAAATGGATGGTTAGGATTAAGAGTGTGTAAGTGTGTAAGGGAATATATGTTGGAAGGATGGGATGTGTGTAAGGGTGAGTTGTATGTGTAAGGGAATATAAGGTTTGATGAGATGTGTGTAAGGAATATAAAATATGATGTGATGGGGAGCCTAAGGGTGAGTTGGCTAGTATGTGTAGAGAAGAGATGGTTGTGAGAGTAGTGTGTGTATCTTGAAAATAAAGTTGTTGGAAGTGTAAAGAATAAGATGGTTGGATATGATGTGTGTAAGAATGTAAGGAATATGTAAGAATGATTAGATGGGGAGCCTTGTGTATGTGAAGAAGGGTATGTGAGTGAAGTGTGTGTATTTTGAATGTAAAGGTGTATGTATGTGTGTAGTATGTGTGTGTATGTGTGTGTGTAGAAAAGTGTATATGGGGAATGTATAAAGTGAAGGGAATATTGTAAAAGAGAATATTGTGTGGGAGTTTGTGAAGATGCAAAGGTACACTTTTTAAGGAGGGTTTAAGGGAATATGTAAGAGATTGTTGGAAAATGATTTTGGGAAGGATTGTGGGAGGTTTGGTGGTTTTGTCTTTTGTGAAAATAAGATTAAGAAGATAATTAAGAAGTAATCTAATTGTCATTAAGAAGAAAATGTTTAGACAATTAAGATTATTGAGTTGAGAAAATCATAGGTTACTTATAAATCCAAGTAACACGACGTCGAGAATCCATAATTTCATAACTCGTGACTTTCCACGACTCGACGTACTTAACTAACATCTTTGTACAAACAAGTTAAGTGCTTTGCCTTGATGTAAAGCATAACCCAAGTGGGAAAGGATGCGTTTACGCAAAGTGACCTTTGACTTAGTTTGACCAATAAGGGAGTAAACCTGTTACGTGATTAGAGAAGACGTAAGCACGAGATATGAGCATATGGATGCTTTCACGTGATGTTACGTGAAATATATAAACTCCCTAAGTTTAGAAAAGCCTTGGCTAGAGGCGAGAGTTAGAAACCATGAGTTGGCGTTTTCCCGTAAACAGGTGTTTTAAAAGTTGGATCTCTCTAATCTCAAAACTCTTTTCGAGTGTTCTCAATCAAGCACATAACATATTCGTACTGAATTGAAAGATCCACATTTTTCGGGTAAGGGGAAAGCCGACTTTCAAAATTCGTCCCGAACCATACAGTAGCCTGGCGCGTCAGCCACGCGTCAACGCGTGGCCAGCGTGCCAGGAGTACTTATGTGGTTCGGGGAATTTTGGCTACTGTTTGTTATTTTTTGTGTTTCGAAGGTTTATTTGTCAACATTAAAACATTAGGAGATCTTGACAATGTTGCCTCAACAATTTCCCCCTTTTTGATGATGACAATTAAATTCTGAAAGCAAATAAAATTACAAAACGTAGCGAAGACAAAGCGCGCCTTTGGTGTAGCTTGCGTCTTGACCTTTCCTTGTAATTTGGTGAAGACTTTGTATCTTTAACTTGAATAGGTCTTCACGCTCTTGCTTTCTTTCTCCCCCTTTTGTCGAATCAAAAAGGCGGGACCTCCAATCAAGCCAGGTTTTGAACTTGGGCCTGTGGGATAAATGTGCTAGCTTGTACATGCATCCAAACGTGCTCCCCTTTGAACATAGCTCCCCCTAGATCGTTGCTCCCCCTTGTTCCAAGGTGGGGATCCATGGGTCAAGAGCCTCACCTTTGCGGTGGCCTAGCTACATAAGACAACAACCAACATGCAACAAACAAGAAATCCTCACACGTGGAAGTCCAAAATGGGTTAGGTTACCATTTGGAAACTTTCAACATGGGTTAGTCCAATCATGCCACTATATCACATAATAAAATCAAGCACTTATATGCACAACATAATCATATAGTTATTCATGGGACAAATTTATCAAACATGCATCAATATGTCAGCATAATGCATATTCAAATTAAAGCACATAGTTTCACATTTAAATACTTTACGAGAGCAAAGCAAGGCCTAAATTTTCAAGGTGAGATGCGATAGATATCTAATTACTTTTAATTGCGTGTGTGCCTAGACTTAATTCGTGACATCTACACAAAATCCTAATTGTAAATGAATTCAACTTTAGGTGCATTCTATTGAAAGGTTTTGTGCAATATTTTCACCAATAGTGTGAGTACGATCATAAATAATCCAAAGGTAAGAAGACTAACCAAAAGTCTAGATTGTATACTATGTTTTCTAACACAATCCAATTCAAAACATTAGAAGGCATATTAAGTATATACGCAAGGCAATCATACTCAATACCTTAATTATGCCAATTATACGAATGACCTAAACACAAGTTACTTCCAAATAACAAGTCATGACATAAGGGGATTCCTAAGAAAGTAAATAGCACCGTATATTACTCTCCCCTAGGTTAACACAACCGCTCAATGTTAACCCTATTATGATGTTATAGTGACCTCAAAAACTACAACATATCTATTATCTTAGGAAACAAATTAATTATAATCCCATTTATGCCTTTCACTTAATTCCTAATCACATGAATTAAGCTTTAAGAGCTTAATATCATCTAAATCAAGTACAATCTAGAATGCCTAGATTATCCTAGATCTAGAAAAACATGAAGATGTGCACCATTTACATTTCCTTCAATTACCTCATTTTAAAACTTATTTTCCTAAAGTTTGAAGATGCATGCATAACGAACGACCATGAGTGGTTAGTGTAAAAATTCATATTATGCAATTAAGCACATTATGTCTAATTATTTTTTTTTTGGGTAAAGGGGAGTAATCCTGCACCCTGGTAAATATATTAAAACCGAAACGTTTAAGTACAACTGGAATGTGGCTGAAATACCACATTAACCTCAAGCTTAAAACAGCTTGATAAACAAAAAGCCTATAGCCTATGACATGCCAAAAGCTCAAAACAACTTCTAGAATCAAAAAAATGAACCTAGAATAAGAACTAATCAAAACAAGCTAACCAGCTTCTGTCGTGAATGATGGATTACCATCAGTATTGGAGTGAGGAAATAAGTTAGCCGATTCATCAAACTCGTTTACAACAAAATCTTCATCACCACCTTCATCAGTAGCCAAAGCAGCATATGGATTTGACGTTGCTATATCGCTTTCCTTAGAGGATAAACCTTTAGATTTCAACATAGATGACGATGTAGGCACATTACTCCTATTAGTAACTCCCTTGTTTGGCTCACTAGGAGTCTTCTTAGGCTCATACCTAAGATTCGGTTTGATTGAGATACCATGGGCTTTACCCTTCTTCTTCTTATGATTTACCTTTTGGAAACCATCATTAAGAGGCTCTACAGGAGTAGCAACACTGGCAGTAGAGACAACAGGAGGACTGACCACTGTTTTAGGACAATGATCCTGGGTATGCCCAAAAATCTTACATGAAGAACACCTAGGAGGCCTCCATTCATACTCGACTCGAATAGTTTCTTTAGTAAACCCATCCCCTATAAGAGAGGGGATACCAACAGTAATAACCTCTACAAGCTCAGCCTCAGAACAAATCTCGATTAAGCACCGAGCAAAACTACTTCTACCCCAAGAATCCTTACACATAGAGCTAGTGTATGAATCAAGCATAATAGGTTTACCAAGAAATGAAGCAATCAAGTTAATACCATCATCTTCAAATACTTGAATAGGTACATCATGTAATTTAACCCATACCGGAATACGGGTCAACTCTTCCTTACATAATCTAGTATCAATTGACCATTTCTTGAGAATGATCGGTGATTTGCGTATCAACCAAGGGCCATCTTCCAATACTGCTTCTAAACCAGCTTGAGTATCAAATTTGAAAAAGAAAAAACCTTTTGCATTCAACATAATCTTTTTCAATCCATATTTAGCCCAATTATTTCTAACATAGTATTCAACCACAGGAAACGCCATTCTATTACCAATAAAGTAACCATATAGAGTGTATTCAAGACGTGCACTAACCTTTTCGACCACTCTACGTGGAATAGAAACATTAACTCCGTCACAAACTGAATCAACTTGGACAATAGGAGACTCATGAGTAGGTTTAGTGGTCGTAGATTTAGCAATTGTTTCAGCACTAAAAGCCTCCACCAAACCACAAACAGCCTCCATAACCATAGTTCGAACATCACTTTCCAATTCATTCCACACCGGATATGTACCATCTTCACACCCCTTGGTGAAATCATCAATATCCTTCATAGTTTTAAGCGACACACCAAACAAAACATTAATATAATCATGCTTACTTTTAGTAGATTTGGTTTGATCGTCAGTCGCTATACTAGGATCTGAAGCATGTTTAAGACCTGAAGCATGTGGAACCGGCTCCACATGAACCTCACGCTCCCTATCAGTCACATCAACAGAAGAAGTGTTCGCCACATCATCAAGGTTACTAGTATCGTTCACGGTAGCATTCCTTTGTGACTTCTTATGTTTCCTCAAAGTCACATTCGACAACGAATACGTATTCTCCTCTCCCGTTCCCATCACCATTCAAACCAAACAAAACACCTTATCACATACTAAACCAAGGGCTGCACCACCGACCTATCAATAAATTACACCAACCACCGACCCACGATGGATCTATAATACAATGAAATTGATTGACCAATCAGATGACCGATCAATAAATTACACAACCACAGACCCACGTTAAATCAATAATAAGAGGAAATTGATTGACCAATCAGGTTGTGTTAAGATTTAAGAACCATGCAATAGACGACAAAACAAGATAATAAGCAATTATAATCACACGAATGAAATAACTAAAGGTGAATTAGAGTTTCAGTCGTGTTTTTTGTCGCCACATAGAGAGAGTGGAACAACTAGGGTTTTAATTACGTATGAATATTTCTGTATAATGTTTTCATGGTTAATCTACATTATGTCTAATTAAAGATAATATGTTGGTGTTGTGAGCTCACGATATACTATCATTAATAGTTATGCAAGCAATTAGCATGTTAGCAACAAGCATGAAATCAAGGCAAGTAGGCATGTAAGCAAATAGCATCAAAACATATTTCTCATGTAAGCACATTTCTTATACAACTACTAAGCATATAGCATGTAGAAAATATCTTTGTAGGTAAGCACATAAGCAAGTAGTATTTAAAACATGTTTTCTGTGCAAGCATATTTTTCATATTATTGCTTAATAACATTAACAAGTAAGCATGTAACCACATAGTATCTAACCTATCATCAATTAATCATTACGACAAGTGAGAATAACATATAACTAAGCATACCATCATAAGTAGTAAATGTCACATACAAACACTAGTAGGTATATACTCATCTATCACAAAAGTCACTCAAGTATGTCAAGCAACTATCCACATGAAGTCTAGGACGATGTTCCTAAAAGTTTGGTAAGTGATATTTCCGTTTAGAAGTTTGATGGTATAATTGTTGGTTTGTTATTTCCCTTGATTTGAAACAACTTGCTTTTGTTTTAAGTTCCAAAAACCTCAATTCTTTATTGGTGTTTTTGGTTGAAATTGGATTATCAAGAATCACAAGTTAGTTCCAATAATTATGCATGCATGATACCTCCTATTATAGTTGATTGTGTATATATATATATCCTTGATCATCATTTTGGAATTTAAATGATTTTATTTTCACACAATATAGATCCTACATCTTATCATGCATGTACTAACTGCAAGTATTTTCATGCAAGACATCCCAAGAGTGTGGTTGTTTGTGCATAGAAATCAAGTGTATATTTTATTATTAAACACAAACTAGATCCTATAAACCATCAAACATGTATAGAAAGTCAATATACAATGCATGATATCTCCGGTTTATATTTTGTTGTGTAGTACGTCGACATTGATAATCCTTATTTGTCACTTGCATCAACAAAATAAGTTTCTAAGACTTCGGTTGAAATACTTAGTTTATCAAGTCTATTCATCGGGTATTTTAGTTTTTTATGCAAAGCTATACCAAATTCAATCCACGGGAATTCTCTTCAACTATGTAAATAGTTTGTATGGTTGCATAAATGTTTATTTTTTTCTTTTCAACCCTAAAACACAAACCATGCCATATAAATTGAACAAGTAGAGTTAGATATAAAATCTTCAACACAAATGTAAGTTGTGATCCAAAATTGATCTAATCTTGGTAATTTGACACAGGTGACTTTCAATTCTAACAATCGTAATAGAATACATTGTGTCAAATTTTCTTGTCCATCACACAGAGTATAGACATGAAGAATCTAGGATATTATCAATCAATGTTTGAATAATGAATTGATAAATATCTTTCCGCTCGAAAATCATGTATTAAAATTTCCTTCCATGCCTTCACATAAGTCCTAATCACATAAGCTCTAAGAGCACCTAAAGGACTTTGCAAAAGACTTCTAGACATCTTACTTTAATTAGAAAGATTGTTTTCCCATTTCTAAGTATTTGTTAGCTTGTTTTATGTTTAGAAATTCTTAATAGGGTTCTTAGATTATGATGTGTTCATGTTATGAATTTCGCAAGCACATAAATATATTTCCTAAGCACATAGCATGCAAGTTTAATCCCACTTTATGTTAATCGCCTTTAATTTTCTTAAGATCTCCTAAATTTCATGTTATGACAAAGTAAGCTATCTAGCATCAAACAAGTTCACATAGCATTTTTGACAACTAACATATAAAGCACTTAAAAATTCATAAGCATAATGGAAAACTTATCTCGATTTTAATTGATGACTTTTGTTTCATGACCACGAGATAAAGATCCACCATTGAAGCTTAGACAACGGATGACCTTTCCTCAAAAGTTACTTATGTACACTAAAACAATCTTCTACTTCGATCATGTGCTTGGAGCAACCACTTATAACAATCAAATAGGTCATTTCAAACTTATACCTAACAAACATATAACTCAAAAACTTGGTCCCCAATGTTTGTTGGGTCCATTGTGGTTAGTATAAAACATTCTAAGTTGAACATCCATGGGTCTTGAAGTAGGACACTAAGTGTTTCAACTTTCAAGACCATACCTTGAGAACATAGACCAACGATTATTTTGAAAATTACTTTGGCGTTGAAAACTTGGTCTAATGTTTTGATAAATGTTCGGTCTAAAATATCTATGGTTTGGGTAGGAGTTGTCTCTCCTTTGAGATGAGTTATATGGTTAATGAAGTGAAGACCTCCGGTTGTTGAATGAACTTTTTCTCTTTTGAAATGTGGATCATTTATGTAAGTTAGGTTTGTTTTGAAATGGACGTCTTTGGTTGTATGAAGTTGAAGGTCTTAAGTTAGGTGTTGGTAGAAGTGGTCTTTGGTCGACTCGAGTTTTAGTTTAACCAAGTCCATTACTTGAAACCGGTTTGTGAAATTGTTTTATGGTTTCATGATTTGCAATGGGTGCTTGAGTACCGTGAGTGTTTGAAAAATGAGTTTGAGGAATTACGGATTTTGACTTTACATGTTTAATTTCTTTTACAAACATGATTGGTTTGCTTTGACTCGTTGGAGTAGTTTCATGAATTTTTAAAAATCCAAGACCTTCTTTATCTTGGGACAATTTTTGTTGACTCAACATATTATCTAAAATGAAACTACTCTTTTTGAATTTTGAAAAACTTAGAGCTTCATCTTGAAGGTTAGACAAGTTGTTTTCCAAAGAGTCAACCTCATGTGTAAGTTTTTCACAACTTAAGCAAGATTCAACCACCTCTTTACTTTTTGCAACTTTTATTGTCTCAATTTCAAGTTCAAGCTCCTTTGCTCTATTAGCAAGTTTATTTGTTTCTTGTTGCAAAATACATTTCTCTCTAAGTAAAGCTTTTATCTCTTTAATCCAATCATTATTCATTTCTATGAGTTCAAAATTATTATTTTGTAAGTTATTAGCATTTAATGTTTTGTTTGAACTAAAGGGTTTTAGATGTACCTCTTGAGGACCAAACGCCATAAGACACGATTCCTTTCTTTCTTCATTATCTTCAATATCGTTACAGCTCCAAGTGTCTTCAAAATGAATCTTCGGATTCTTCTTGCATAAATCTTCATGATCAAACGTATTCTCCCCAAAGAGCATTAGGTTCTCTTGAGCCATGGATCTAATACTCTACTTTTCCAAAAGTTGACTTAAGGATTTCAACTCTTTTGGAAAAGTTTTCACTTTAAAACGCCTTCAATAGAAGGTTTTAACGCTTGAAAACTTGAGTATCCCACTCTGATACCAATTGTAAAATCGTAGAGGGGGTGAATACGGTCTTTTCGGCTTCTTCGAAGTTTAACGACTTCAAGCCTCAAAGATCAACAAGTGGTTGTACAACAAATCCAACAACCACAATCACAACCAATGTATATAAATCATGTAAAGAGACACCACGATATATATCGGTTCGGGATGGGGGGTTTATACCATCCGTACGTCCAGTTGCGAATCCACGACATGATACTATTCACTAGTATAATCCTTTCGGTGGACTACAAACCGTTACAATTCACTCCACCGATATTCCCTAATATCGATGCTCACAAAGAAAGAGTTACTCCCACAGTATTCCGCCCTCGGAAACCACCCAAAAGAATATCGCGATTCGACTTCACCTAAGGGTCACCAATACCACTACCAAGACTTCCCACCGGAAGTATCAAACCCCAACTAGATCCCCAATGATCTAGGCTTGGTCAGCAAGACACAAGACTTCCCTTAAAAATAATTGAATGATTGAATGTAGTTTCTTTGAACCAAGTCCTAACCTAACCTAGTGACTCGATTCTAATAGAAATGGTATAGGAAAGAAGACCCTCGACACAATCACAAGAGTGGATTAGGTTCTTGTGATTCTTCCCTTGCAAGGAGATGTGTTCTTTCAAAGATGTTAGTGTGTCTAACTAAGAACACAAGATAGAATTAGAGGATTGGAGAGAAAGAATGTAGAGAGAAAGAGTAATAGCAAGGGGTGTAGAATACAAGAGGCAAGGGGGTATTTATAGGCCAAGACCCAAACTAGGGAAAAATTTACCGAGCCAGGCGCGTTGCCCACGCGTCAACGCGTGGGTGACGCGCCAGAGGGTCTGTACATTTTTCCCAAGTGTTGAATGTTGGTCTTGTAAATACCTACCCTTGCTAAACCCCCAATTGTACTTCACACAGTTAAACCTTAACATTAATCATTCTAAGGTTTACCAACTCAAAAATAACCAATTTGTAAAAAGTATTTTGTGAAGTGTTTAAGTAATACCAATTATCAAAGAGAGAAGAGTAGAAGGAATAATTGGGTAGGGGTAGTTTGGGTATTCCTCACATGACATAGAAAAGAGAGAAAGAATATGCCATGGGATATTCCTTTGCTTGGAAAGGAAGTGTATAAGAGAAATTGGGTTAGAACAAACCATGGTTGAGTTAGAAGAGAAAGCATGGTTAAGTTTAGAAGGGAATATTCCAAGGATATACTCAACTTGAGAGAAAGGATGGATGTTGGTTAAGAGTTAAGAGATAACCATGGTTGAGTAAGGAAAGTAACCATGGTTGGGTGAGAAAGAAGTGTGTAGAGAATAAACCATTGTTAGGATAGAAAGTGAACCATGGTTAGGTTAAAGTGTATATCCAAGGTAATATTCAATCCTTGGTGAGGTTAAGAGTTAACCATGGTTGGGTGAGAAATGGGTCTATGGAGAACTAACCATAGTTGGGTTAGAAATGAACCATGGTTGGGTTAAGAGAAGAATGTGCTTGAGAATATTCCATTTCTTAGGGAGGAAGGAGAAATGGATGGTTGAGATGTGTTTGTTTGAAATGGATGGTTAGGATTAAGAGTGTGTAAGTGTGTAAGGGAATATATGTTGGAAGGATGGGATGTGTGTAAGGGTGAGTTGTATGTGTAAGGGAATATAAGGTTTGATGAGATGTGTGTAAGGAATATAAAATATGATGTGATGGGGAGCCTAAGGGTGAGTTGGCTAGTATGTGTAGAGAAGAGATGGTTGTGAGAGTAGTGTGTGTATCTTGAAAATAAAGTTGTTGGAAGTGTAAAGAATAAGATGGTTGGATATGATGTGTGTAAGAATGTAAGGAATATGTAAGAATGATTAGATGGGGAGCCTTGTGTATGTGAAGAAGGGTATGTGAGTGAAGTGTGTGTATTTTGAATGTAAAGGTGTATGTATGTGTGTAGTATGTGTGTGTATGTGTGTGTGTAGAAAAGTGTATATGGGGAATGTATAAAGTGAAGGGAATATTGTAAAAGAGAATATTGTGTGGGAGTTTGTGAAGATGCAAAGGTACACTTTTTAAGGAGGGTTTAAGGGAATATGTAAGAGATTGTTGGAAAATGATTTTGGGAAGGATTGTGGGAGGTTTGGTGGTTTTGTCTTTTGTGAAAATAAGATTAAGAAGATAATTAAGAAGTAATCTAATTGTCATTAAGAAGAAAATGTTTAGACAATTAAGATTATTGAGTTGAGAAAATCATAGGTTACTTATAAATCCAAGTAACACGACGTCGAGAATCCATAATTTCATAACTCGTGACTTTCCACGACTCGACGTACTTAACTAACATCTTTGTACAAACAAGTTAAGTGCTTTGCCTTGATGTAAAGCATAACCCAAGTGGGAAAGGATGCGTTTACGCAAAGTGACCTTTGACTTAGTTTGACCAATAAGGGAGTAAACCTGTTACGTGATTAGAGAAGACGTAAGCACGAGATATGAGCATATGGATGCTTTCACGTGATGTTACGTGAAATATATAAACTCCCTAAGTTTAGAAAAGCCTTGGCTAGAGGCGAGAGTTAGAAACCATGAGTTGGCGTTTTCCCGTAAACAGGTGTTTTAAAAGTTGGATCTCTCTAATCTCAAAACTCTTTTCGAGTGTTCTCAATCAAGCACATAACATATTCGTACTGAATTGAAAGATCCACATTTTTCGGGTAAGGGGAAAGCCGACTTTCAAAATTCGTCCCGAACCATACAGTAGCCTGGCGCGTCAGCCACGCGTCAACGCGTGGCCAGCGTGCCAGGAGTACTTATGTGGTTCGGGGAATTTTGGCTACTGTTTGTTATTTTTTGTGTTTCGAAGGTTTATTTGTCAACATTAAAACATTAGGAGATCTTGACAATGTTGCCTCAACAATTTCCCCCTTTTTGATGATGACAATTAAATTCTGAAAGCAAATAAAATTACAAAACGTAGCGAAGACAAAGCGCGCCTTTGGTGTAGCTTGCGTCTTGACCTTTCCTTGTAATTTGGTGAAGACTTTGTATCTTTAACTTGAATAGGTCTTCACGCTCTTGCTTTCTTTCTCCCCCTTTTGTCGAATCAAAAAGGCGGGACCTCCAATCAAGCCAGGTTTTGAACTTGGGCCTGTGGGATAAATGTGCTAGCTTGTACATGCATCCAAACGTGCTCCCCTTTGAACATAGCTCCCCCTAGATCGTTGCTCCCCCTTGTTCCAAGGTGGGGATCCATGGGTCAAGNATATCCAATTCAAAATTGCTTTCTTTGGAAGATGTACATATATTAACATGATTGAGCAAAAAAGGGCAAGGGCAATGAGTATACACTATTTTATTAATTTTGCGACTACGGGTGTGTTTGTTGAAACGTGTGTTTGTTGAGACGAATAATAGCAGTTAGCATTAGCAGTTTAATTAATAAAAGTGTTTGGTAGAATAGTTATAGCTATAATTTTAAAGTGTAAAATGACGTAATACAAAATGCTTATTCAAAGATCATAAAGAAATGAGCTTTCTTTTACAATTTTATAACTGCTATATGCTTTCTACCAAACGAGCTTTTTAATAATAATGCTAAATGCTAATTGTTCTAAAATACTCTCAAAAGCTGCCTACCAAACACACCCTACATGTTACGGTTTGCTAATGATAAATCAAGTATCTATACTATATTATAATGGAGGGATGCACTTCCCTCATATTAATTATTTGAAGATTTTCTTATATAGATTTTAAGTAAATACAAGACATAAAACACAAAGCACAAGTATGTAAAGGACAAACCAAACTAAAAAAACACTATGTCTTATATACAATTAATACATAATTTAAAACACCCCATAACCAATATGTACAATTACCTAAGCACAATATAAAAAACAATTAATGCTTTTGGTTCCACAGCACGTCACAGCCCAAATCATGAATTTAAGATTTACAAGCCTTTCAAGCATATTGTTCAATACCATAAAGCACATCCTACACCATTACTATAATAACAACCGACCACCACAAAAATGGCCACCATTAAAGCCCCGTTACCTTTAAAACTTACTTCTAACGAAAACCCATCCCACCGGAAACCCCGCAACCAAGAACACGACCTTCAAGACTCACATATCACCACCATCACCACCACTTCGGCACCACAGCAGCCGACACCTCCACCGATACACCTATCATCGATCTGTTGAAATAAAAAACCAACAAAACCATAACAACAAAGCCACGGTTCAAGGCTTGTGTCAATGATTTGTGTGGTTTGGCTAAAAGTAAGAAAAAAACTTACCCGAAACCTCACTATCACAAGATCTTGAAGCCGATTAGCATCTCTTTCAAATTATACAAAAAGGTTTGTAAATATTTTCAATGATTGACCGGTTCAAGAAGAAACTAAAAAGGTTTCAAAGGGGTTGTTATTCCTCCATATTTTCGTGGGTCAAAGATAAGCTACGAGGTTTATCTTTTATGGTTCGATTATGATAAGCTAAGAGTCAAAGGAAATGGTTGTGATGTTGTGTTTAAGGTTGTAAGA
This sequence comes from Artemisia annua, assembly GCA_014162995.1. Lineage (NCBI taxonomy): Eukaryota > Viridiplantae > Streptophyta > Magnoliopsida > Asterales > Asteraceae > Artemisia > Artemisia annua. The sequence continues at coordinate 35,692 of LBNU01020846.1, read as the reverse complement.
GAAAACCAAAAAGAAAGTGTTTGGTTGGATAAGATTGAGAGAAATTTAGTGTGGCTGATGTTTAACCGTGAAACGAAATGAAGTAAGGTTAGGGTTACACGAGTTTTAGTGGTTGGTTATCTTTTTGTGTATTGGGCTGAGTAGCGGTTTTGGATTAGAAATAGTGGGCCTAAAATTTGTGTTAATATTTTGGACGACAATTTGTCTTGGGCTGTGTAAGAAAGGATAGATTATTGATTAATTTTGCGCTAAATCGAGTTTGAACTACGAAGCATTTTTGGGCTGAAAGTCGTTGAGTTCGTTGAATTTACTACTTCTACTACACAAAAAAAATAAAAATAAAAATAAAAATAAAATAAAAAAAATAAAAAATAAATAAAAAATAAAAAAATAATCCTTTTTTCTATAAAGTTATTGTCACGGTATACAAATAATAGCAAAATATTGTTCGTCAAAAATTTCAATCATAAGGTATCCGCCGTCGCAACGCACGAGTACTCTGTTAGTGATATATTGATATAGGAAAATAAATCTAAGATAATAACATTAGAAACTAGTTTTTTAGGTAAACCATAAAACACAATCATATGACTTAAATTATATATTCAAGTTATAATTAAAATCAATTCTATGAATCATTCAAAATTCTATTAATATCATTCCAAGACTGTAGTTATTTACCGAAATGGGTTGTTTCTTTTTTTCCTTAGCTAAGGATTCATATAGGTCCCACTTTCATATAAGCATCTTAATGGGGAGGAGATGATAAATTAAGCCTTGTGGATATAGACCATTTAAGGGATTTTTGTGGGCCCCATCTAAAAAGTAATAATATTAAATAGCATCCCATAGCTAAGGGGAAAAAAGAAACACCCCCCGTCCTTTTGTTAAACATGAAAGCTTTAGTCTCTAATAAAAAGGAGGTGATTTGCACACTTCAAAATGTTATTGAGACACTCATATGTATAAATAGTTGAAGTGAAATATTAATACTGTACAAGTATTTAATGCACAAATAAAGTGTCCCAATATTTTTGAAAGTGTGCAAATTAATTCACCTAATAAAAGGTTACACCTTCATATGGTTGTGTCTACCAAAAGCGCACTCTGGTGATTCCCCCCACCCTTGTATGGTGTTGCTGTAGTCTATCACAACTATTATGGTGTATGTCTTGTTTTGGCTTAACTTGTTACCTCATGTATTTTGTTTGGCAAGTCGGTTTCGACTTTGCCTATTATGTTCGATGTAACTTGTTGTGTTCAATTTACTTCCATTTGTGAGGAGTGATATGAAATCTCTGTTAAAAAAAAATAAAAGGTTACACCCTTGCAAGAATAAATTATGCATTTTGTTTGATTGCGTAATTTTTTATTTCACTCGCAATTAATTAGCTTAAAAAATTATATTGTTTGATATAACTCACAAAGGGACAAAAGCTACTGACCAAGATCACATTTTATGCTTTCAGTTGTTTATTTGCCATACGAAAACAAATAGCGTAGAACAGTTTCACTAATCACTCTCATCAAATATGATAAAACAAACGATGTTGCTTGAAGTTAATCCATAAAAGCATAGGCCTTTTAGTAATTCTAAGCCCACCTTGTGAATAGTCTCATTACAATGTTTTACACTTTATCTTCTCCCTCCCAAAGGATTTATTTTACAAACTTATTTTGGGTTTAGCTGTTAAATGTTAATTATCATTATCATTACTAGTTATAATACCTGTGCACGCACAGGGTTTTTAAAATTTCGTTTTAATTATGTATTATTATCGATTAAGAAATGAACCACTTAACATGTTTCAAATGGTTTTACTTGGTGGGCTAAAAGTAAAAAATCATATGTATATATGTTTTAATCTACCTATTATTTTAGGAGAAAGCTTTTGGATTAAATTTTATATTTTATTAATCAAGCAAAATCACATGATGATACTTGACTTGCATGAGATGTTAGTGATATATGCTTTTAGTTTTGCAAACCCGTGCTATCAATTTACAATGTGTTTTGTAGTTGTGGTATTTCTTTTACTTATATTTTTGTTAAAATATGTAGCATATTTAGATAGCTTTGAAGATTGATTCATTTCCTTGATTATGAATAACCATCATACCATGTTTATTAATGTACCTTTTTGTTTGGAATTACCAAATTAACATAGATGACAAAGAGTACATTCGCATGTTTGATCATACAATTACCAAATTAACATAGATGACAAAGAGTACATTCGCAAGTCTTTTTGGATTGTTTGAATCCTTACCGACCTTTCACTTTAGTGCAACTTTCTTCACAATTGGCCTAAATCATCAAGGTAAAAGACACCCATATTTTAGACCGTTGGTTAACACCCATAGTGTTATCAATTACAACAAACACCTGCTAAGTTTCATTAACTCATTGAAAGACAAATTTCACTCCGAAAAGAATTCCTACCATAAAATTCCCCATATAGGCACTAAAACACATCTTTGGTACATTAAAATACATTCATGTATTATCTAAATCTGCAACTCAACTTAAATATACATTCATACCTTGATCAGGCGTAGAAAATCCTTCCACGACAATCACGCGTTGATACTTAATCTTCCTCTAAAAAATGCACACAATAAATTGCATTACACTTTAGTGTGTGCGATAAAATCATAAAACTGCAAAAACCACTAACATGTTGCATTATAGTGAGGATAACAATAAAGTTAGTCATAACATCAAATAAGAAAACTTATATTAGAACTAAAGGGGTGCTTGGTTATGTTTATTAAAGGTGCTTATTGGCTTATTCAATTACCATAACACAATAAGTTTATGATAAAGCTATAAGCGTTTTTTAGAAGCTTAGTAAAAAACCACTGAACTCACAACTAATTCTGTCATAGCTTAGTGTGTTTATAGTTAAAACACAAATATTTAGTGTAGAAGTTTTCAATAAAACATTAAAAAAAAAGTTACTAAAAGTTCGTGTGTATAACAAAAAAGTTAAACTATAAAAAAGGTTACTAAAAACTATTAGCTAGATAAGGGATAAGCCAAAGTTCTGTTGATGTCTCTTTCGGATTCTATTCATAAGCAAAAAAAGGTTTACACATAAGTCATAAGTATAGAATAATGGTTCTATCTGGAATCCGTGATTACCAACTCAATAACATTATTGCAGTATAGTAACGTAATAACCTGATTTAAAACTATATATTCTTGCTGAATAATTCTCATGTACATACTTTTAATTCCTTTATAACGGCCAACTATTACGTTTTTTTTTTTTTATTATTTTTTTATTTTTTTAATGAAACATGACGTCAATGAATAAAGTTAAGTTATCACCTACGTAGTTTTTCTTTTTTTGATTTAGGAGGTGATTGTTATCAAATAAGGATTGTGATGCGTGCATTTTTTTTTTATAATTTAAGGAAAACATCTTCTATATTAAACATGACTATCTAACTTTTTTTTTTCTTCTTTTTTAGCTTTGTATAACGTTTTTAACTGACAGACATGTTGAGGTTGAGGTTGAGTTGTTTATAATATTTTTTTTATGAAGAGAATCTTGAGGTTGCTACAAAGATTCTCTCTTTTGTATGTGTGTCTCACCATTATTCTTGCAATGTATTTTGTTCCATGCTCTTTAACACACATACGAGGGTAAGTGGTTATGACTAAATTGAATTTTCTTTTGGTTTTGTGTTGTAGGATGACATGGATTCGCTTTTCATCGCAACCATGTAACAAGTAGCAAAAACAAAATGAGGCCGCACCACCACAGGTTCGAAAGCTATCTCAAACATCTTTTCCAGTGCCTCAATCTCGAGCACCGCGTGTTCATATGTTTTGGCTTATATAGTCGGCTAAAGTGTGTAAAAATTTGCAGACTTTGGAGCTACTAGCTGAAGTCAATATCAGAAGCCAATAATGCCATGAAAGATTTCACAAACTGCCCCTTTTTTAAGCATTTCCTCACCTTCCGCCACTTACTAGCTTAAGTGTGTAAAAATTGCAGACTTTGGAGCTACTAGCTGAAGTGGCTCTTCTTGAAGAAGAAGTCTGAATATAACTTGATGGGGTTGTTTGTGCAGGCCAGTTATATTAAGACACGAGGGGTTAAAGGGTTTCTATAAGAGCGTTTGGGACATCACTAATGGGTACTATTCCTGCTAGAGCTCTTTATATGGGTGCTCTAGAAATGACCAAAAGTAATCTTGGCTGAGCAACTTAAAAAATGGGGTTTTCTGAGGTTATGGCGACTGCCAAACACTACATCAATTGGTATGCAGCCAAATATTGACGATACTCCTATTTCCAAGGTTTTCCGATCTACCTTTTCCTGGTCATATGTTTTAGTAATAATGGTATGCAGTTACATAAGTTTTTATTATTTTTTTTTTCTGGCAGGAAGCTTTGAAGTTGTATGCATTCGTATTTGATGTTGTGTGCAGACCAAAAATTACGAGATTACTTCGGGAAGAAGGAGAATGTGGAGCCATATACAGGGATGGAGATGTTTATAGGACAGACGCATGAACAATACGAGAGATTTACCTTCTCTCACAGATTCCCTTCAACAAGTCGCCATCGAAAGTGATATATAAACACCAGGGAATTTTCATAGTAGACTCACATGCATAAACGATTTGGGATTTCATTATTCACAAGGATTGCTCATTTAAGTGCTTCGCAGGCTATTTCTAAGTAGATAAGAAACCTATAATTTGCTATTCAAACAATATTTTATCTGCATTAACCGTCGGAACACTCAATACTTTCCTACTTTAAAGAAACACAGAACCATCATCATCTTAGATAAGCAATAGCATAGTTGCATTAGAAGTCCGAATCATTTAAATAAAGAAGTGATTAATACATATTTTGTTAGACATCAGTGGCTTAAATTTCGATGGAGGGTCATTCTTATGATGAAATTGGTGTATGATGGCATACCTTAAGTTTAAATCTAGGAATTTTTATTGGGAATATGGAAAAAGTCCTTATCAGGTAGGCGATAATGGTAATGGTAATGAATCTGTTTTTGAAAGTGGTGGTAGAAATGATGGTGAGCTTGGGTAGAGTTATGGGTCGATATAGTGGTATGTATTTAAACAGCTCTAATGAAGGTTTTAGCATTACGGATGTTCATTGTATTGTAGCTTAAAAGAAATTAGCAATTCGATCAAACCATAGATAAATTTTAAGAATCTGCTAAAAAGTTAGAGGTATGAATCATTGTCAATTGTTTTTTGTGTAGCATCGTAGATCACTTTTACACTAATTTAACCTTATTTATTTGCTTCTGAATTATGAGCTCACCATGCATCTCTCTTTGTGGAAACTTTTTACTAGATTACATGTGTTGGCTATAGGTCAGTTGCCCATATCTCATTGAAACCCGTCAGGCTGAACCAAAGTCGGAGAAAAACGAGAACACAGGGACGCAAACTAAAAGGTTACTACCCTTTTCAAGTGAAGAGTTAATCCTGAAGACGGTGTTGCAAAAAGTGGTAACATCAACTGTTAAATAAGCCAGGTATTTTCGTTATTCAAGATTGATGTCGTACACACAGTCATGTCTGTTGTTAAAGTTGTCGTGGTTTATGTGAGACTCAGATAGTGACAATAGTTTAGAAGTTTGTGATATGTGTTGAAGCAGTTTTAGTTTCGCTTCGAATTAGTGGTTCATGTTGTTCTATAGGCTTCATTATCTAATAAGTTTGACCCATGTATAACTGCAACTAATTGGAGTTTTATACTTTCATCATATTCACAGAAATTAGTTCCTTCTTAAGCCTTACCCTTACTTTGTGGTGTCATGATAGGAGGATGCATTCCAATTAGTTGGTGTATCAACAGTTAAAACTGCCATTAGAGTATTCTCTCAGATAGAGGTGTGCATAACCTACAGTTTTTAAAATTTTCACTGTTTAGTATGTCATTTGAACAACAAGGGTTTTAGTTAAATCGTGGCCTGCACATCCGTATTTAAAAATGTGATGGTATCGGGAGCATAAAAATAACATTACCGAACCCGACCCTATTTAAACTAAAATTAGTCAGGTTGATTCGGTCTGAGTGCACCCAGGTCAAGTATATATTAAAAAAAAATTAAAAACCAAATATTCCGGTCAAGCAGGTTATTCGAGTTGACTCAAATAATCAGAATACATTTTTTGATCCAAAAGATAATCGAATTGCTAATAAGTGTTAGTAATAGGTTCAAGATAACCATGCGTAGTCATACTTGGAATGTATGGCAGTGCACAAAAACCTCCTCTAATAAGATATGCTATATTTGCATCATCTCCTACCAAGAATATTAACTTTTTTTTTGTACCTGTCTTTAGGTAAGCAAGGATGGCAAGCAATTTGCAGTCACATCGTCTGATCGTAGAATACGTATATTTTGGTGCAGGACTGGTAAGCTAAGACGGTCTATAATGAATCAATTGAAATCATTTACTTATTAGATACTTCCCTCAAACGTACGTCCAACACTTTTGCTGAACTGGAGGTTGTCCAAGACATAGATACTTCTATAAAATATGGACACCTTATTTTCGTTGCTACTCTTATGGACCAAAACTTAATGAAAGAATTAAAATGTTTAACAATTTTGGTGAAAATGACTAGGTTAGTTTGTTGTAATAGAAGAAAAAGTTTAAGTTGTAAGATTTGAATCTATAATATAGCAGGTGGACTTTTGATGGCATTGTTCTGATATCTAATTGTTTTGTGTAGATAGTTAGCAATTCAACATTATATTAAAGTAGTGACATAATATATATGGTTAGGATACTTTATGGTTTATATTAGTCCCAGCATCATAAGTGAATCATGTGTAACTTAATACCATACAAGTGCAGAGGTTGTAGGTAAGTTAAGCTGAAAGAAGTAAAAAAAATGTATGGTTTTAGAATACCATTAGTATCCTAACGCAATACGATACACTCGAACCTCTTTTTCAGCCTAACTTACATACGCAAACATCCCGCGGCAACGCGCGAGCTTAAACCCTCGTTACCATTCTACTTACTGTGCAACACTGCAACATCAAACTATTACATCATGCATATGTATATTTGTTGATCTTCTCAAACTAGGAACTAATAACTCGTTGAACATGTAAAAGTTAACAAAAAAATGATTTCCTTGACGACTTAAGTAAAACTTTATAATGGTGTAATTTGTTTACTTTTTAGATAAATCATTTATATTCAGCAAATTACTATATTTATAAATTGGATTGTATATGTATTTTTAAATCTAATTATTTCCGGGTTAACGACCCGATACAACCCGATAACCCGATCTTATAGGGTCAGGTTGTAGGTCATATTTTAAAAGTCAAAACCCGATGTGAAAACGTAAAGGGGGAATACGTTCTCATTTAAAAACTTAAGTTTCTCGTATCAAATAACCGATCAAGTATAATGCAATATGAAAAGTGACAATAATAACTCTACAACTATAATGATAGTGGAGAAAGACAATACAATAAGTAAAAGAGAAAGTAGTTTGGTCACGAAGCTCTCTTCGCCCTACTCCACTCCTCGAGTTTCCGACTCGAGACTTGCTTCACTAATTCAACAAGCTCACTTCTCGGCGGAAAAAACCCTACAACGCCGATTACAGTGTTTACCGATATTAAGCTAGATATCGAGTTCTTCTTCGGATACAACCAAACCCGTTATGTTTTATAGCGCAAACATAACAAACCAGGGACCGAGCCATATTATACTTGGGATCAGGGGTGTTATTCGGGTTGACCCGGTCGGGTTCGGGTCAATCGGGTCATGTCAATTCGGGTCAAAGCTCAAAAAACCATATCCGAACCCGACCTTGTTTAAAACTCGGTCAATTCGGTTTCGGGTCACCTCGGGTTCGGGTCTAGGCCGTTTAAAAATGATACAATTTTGGCATTCAAACTTGAAATACATTAAAATTAGAAAGAAAAAAAGTCAAACTCGGGTCACTCGGGTTGACCCCGACCCGAATAAGAGACATATATTGAACCCGCACCCGACCTTGTTTAAAACTTGGGTCAATTCGGGTTGACCCGATTGACCCGACCCGAATAGCCATATTCGGGTCGGGTCGGCTTTTATGATACCCCTACTTGGGATGGGCTATCAAGAATATCTTCTAACAGTATTATACATGTTGAAATTGATAATAGTTTAGTCCACACAACACATTTAGCCCACCCGAGGTCTCAAAACAAATTGTGTTTTTATTCTAGGCCCTTTTGTTTCTTTCACTTTTTTGTGCTTAAATAAGTCACCTCACAAGGTTCAATTAAAGATTCTCTAACATAGTAAGTTGTTAGTTCTTATAATTTTATTGTAAGTTTGTGAGAGCAAAAACGTGTGCATAAATCTAGTGGTTTCTTGTTAGAATTTTACTTGGTCTTAAGTCTTGAACATCTTAGTTATTTTTAGTCAATCGTTAGTATATATTTTGGTCCACCCCGATTATAAATTTTGGCTACGTCACTGTAACAAACCTATTACCCTTGTGTTTTAAGGCCTAAACACACTAAACCTCTTTCTTTTGTATATTGGTGATAGATGGTGTGGTATAATGATAAAAAAAAATGTGGCATAAAAAATGTGGCAAAAGATTTGATAAAAAAATGTGGTAAAAGATTTGATAAAAAAATGTGATATAAAAAATGTGACAAAAGATTTTATAAAAAAAAATATGGTATAAAAAATGTGGCAAAAGATTTGATAAAAAAATGTGGTATAAAAATTTTTAGAGCCACATGACGATTTATGTAATTAACTCAAGGATGAATGATGTAATTTTTTAGAGCCATATGGACAATTTATGTAATTAATTTTTGAAAGGCCAACATGTATAAATTATTAGAGCAACAGGGACCTTTTATGTAATTGACTCAAGGACGAACGGTGTAATTGTTTAGAGCCACAGGGACGTTTTATGTAAATTTATGTAATTAACTCTTGATTAGATCATGCCACGTCAGATTTATGGCTACAATTAGGGGTGTCAGTAGGGCCGGGTTGACCCGAATCCGAACCCGAAACCGATAAGGTCTTATCAGGTCGGGTTAATAGGGTTAAGAAAGCTTGTCGGGTTTGTTTGACCTGAACCCGATAACCCAATATTGTTATCGGGTCTGGTTAGGATTGAATTAATTTTTTTTATCGGGTTATCGGGTCAACGCGATAAGACCCGAAAAATACCATTTATTTCTTTTACAAATAAAACCTTGTATGATAATCTTTGCAGTACATGCGGCAACGAATACGTTACGGATGATAAAACTTTGACATAATTTAAGCCTCTAGCTTTGACAACTGATATCAACGAAGAACTCTAAGTGAAACATAATGTTAAATTCTTTTGGGCTATTTAATTATATACACAGTTATCAAACTTGTCTTGCATGTAATTTGTTTTACTTCTGTGTGTAAATTGTCTTTATAGTTTATCTAGGAAGTGTTTTGAGATGGTACAAAATATTTAGGTTTATAAGAGTGCGTTAGTATTCTTTTCTAGTAGTCAAACTCCCAACTTTGATGTCTCTGATTAGTATTCTTTTCTAGTAGTCAAACTCAAGGCTGATGTGAAAAGGTTAGGTGTTTTTTTTTTTTTTTTTTTTTTTTTTTTTTTTTTTTNTATCATTAGAGTTTGTGGTTCCCAAGTGAGGACTTCCCGATCGGTCACCCAAACTGGTACTACTCTCACTTGGGCTCGCTTAACTACTTAAGCCTTTACCACTAGACCATAAGCCCCATGATGATGTGAAAAGTTTAGTGATCACACATTTACGTAGAGTTGGATTTATTTTATAACCCGACAACCCGAATCACCCGACCCGATAAACACTCAAACTTTTATTTTATCGGGTCGGGTTGCGGGTCACTTTTTAAAAACTCAAAACCCGACTCAACCCGACCTAATAAACCCGACAACCTGATAACCGGACCCGATAACACCCCTAGCTACAATAGCAAAATTAAAAAAGTATTTAAACTTTTTGAGGAAAAAAAAAGTTTGTAATATACACAAAGAAAATGTGACAAGTTTAATGCATTTTCAATTTTTATACACAAAAATGACATCTCAGATATCACTATTCCCTGGCCCTGCCCATTGTTTCCTCTCACATCTTTTATATAATAAAACAAAACCCCTAGTGGGGACTTTTCCATTTTGAAAAACTCAACCTTCTCTTATTAAGTAATATTTTAATTATAATTTTTTATTATTAAAGATAATCATTTAAAAAGTTTAATCCTATCGTTAGTTGCATCTTATCTTTATCTTTTGTGTTTATCTTCTACTTATGTAGCATATCAACAAAACAAATTTAAAGATTAAATTATTTGTTTTTTAATAAATAAAAATATATCATTCAAAAAACTTTTAAAAAACAACCCGCGCGTGCGCGGGCATTATAACTAGTGACCAAAAAACACAAAACAAAGCCAAGTTATCCTCAACATCTCCAATAACACTCTCAAACCTCAAAAACCCACTTCCTAAACCCCTTAACCAAAAAACACAAAAAAATGTTACTCCACTCAACAATCTCCCAATCACCACCACACCCACAAACCATACCACCCATCTTCACTCCCTTCAAAACCCCACTCCTCTTTCACAAAAAACAACATTTCAGTTTCAAACCCATCATCATTAAAAACCAATCTTCATCTTTTGTTTCAAATGTGTACAACTATGGAACACTTGACTATGAAAAGAAACAACCAACACCTGTTACATGGAAAGCTATTTATAAAAGGATTTCAATGATGGGCAACAGGGAGAAAGGGTCAAGTAGTGTGTTGAATCAGTGGGAAAATGAAGGCAAAACTGTTACTAAATGGGAATTATGTAGGCTTGTTAAAGAGTTGAGGAAGTATGGTCGGTATAGTCTTGCTCTTGAGGTATGTTTTTGGTGGAACTGATTATCTAATAACTCCGTAAAATCGCGCATAATTAGTTTTTAGTAGCTTCTTTTTTGCTGACTAATACATGGGTTTTGGACCTACTGCCACACAGATAGTATAAAGCCCTCCCCCTTTTTGGCGTGCCGAGCAGGAACTAGTTTTTAGTGTTTAGGAGTCGATATAATATGTTTTGGACAAGGAGTAGTTTTATTGAAATTGTTTCGGTTTATGTTGACTATCTTATTACTTAAGGTCGTTTTTTATATTGTTGATTATCATAAGTAGAAGCACAGTCAAAACCACTATTTTAACTCGGTTTGTTATGGCTGATTATGATTGTTATTATTTCATATCAAATAAGTATTCTTAGGGGTGTTTGGGTAAAGCTTATTTGGCAGCTTAATAGCTTATTGCTTTTTTTCTTGGATATGAATGAAACTCCACCCGCGCTACCTTACCCGCGATCCACAGACCACCTTGCGAGACCCATAGAGACTGGTAAGTTTCCTTTCATGATTTCTTAGGGCGAGTTAGGGCTAATGGGATTAGAACTTGAGACCTCATTTGGAAACTCCCAAGCCCTTACCGCTAGCCCATTCCGTTGAGTTAGTTTATTTTAAAGGGCCTATGGCCTTTTTTTTGGGAGAAATAAGCTTAAGCCATTCAAATGAGGCTTGTTGGTGGCGTTCAAAAAAAGAAAAGACAAAAACAGGCTTGTTGCCTTGTTGGTGATGCATAAGCTATTAAGCTTAAGCTCACCCGAACACCCCCTAACTTTGTTGGTGATAACTCATAAATTTGTTTTCCGGTTTCATTAGTCAGGAATAAAACATTGATTTGGTTATTTTTATAGCTTGAATTTGGTACTTCCTTTGTGCCCCAAATGTCCGTATTTGACTTTAGGTCACCTGAGTTGGTTTCTCTTCACGAAATTGTTATATAATCTTTTGCTTTAACTTGAATTTTGATAACTGCATCTAAGGATGGATAGTTTATTACAATGTTGGCATAAAAGTTAAAAGACAGACCAAGTGTATCCCGTCAATTCTAATGAGTAGTTGACTCAGAAGTCAATGTGACTGTTGTAACAATTAGTACAATTTTTAGACATCTTAAAGAACTTTAGTCATTGAAATATAACGTATTGTGGATTTGTGGCTCTCATCTCATTCCAATGAATTACCCAAAATCAGTAGCTTTCTTGTTAAAGAATTATATATAAGGTTGTTTGGCATTGTGTTTTTAAAGTGATTACGGATGATTTTATATTGCGTTGTCAAGTTACAGATAATTAGTTGCGGGTTTATTGTCTAATCATTCTACTATCTTGTTATCTAGGATTCGTTGCAACAAAGACTTACTAATATGTCATTATCTAGGGCCCATGCTACATGTAAATTCTTAAACAACTAGAATTTACAACACTATAAGACAACTAGTTCAACTTCAAATAACATAAGCACATCCAGACACTAAACCAGTCTTTTGTTCCAGCTGAATACATTAATACGTTTATTCTATATCGCATAATTACTTTCCAAAAGGAAATGCCAAACACCCCTATAATCGGTGTTCAACACCAATATTTTGATTCTTAATCTTTACGGTTCAATAGTCCCTTATGTATCATGTACATTACCTGTGAATTTCTGCTCAAATATATCAAAGTGAACTCCGTTGTTTTTTCTTGCAGGTATACGATTGGATGAGTAAAAAACCAGAGAGATTTATCATGTCCCCGAGCGATGCTGCAATTCAACTAGATCTGGTATCTAAAATTGATGGCATTTCAGGTGCCGAAGATTACTTTAAAAATCTACAAGATAATCTTATAGACAAACGAGTATATGGGTCCCTCTTGAATGCATACGTACACGCTAAAAAGAAAGAAAAAGCCGAGTCTTTATTAGCCCAAATGAAAGAAAAAGACTATGCAAACCATGCACTTCCATATAATGTGATGTTGACTCTTTACATGAATCTTAAGGATCATGAAAAAGTTGAAAAATTAATTAAAGAAATGACGAAGAACAACATAGACTTAGATTTATATTCTTACAGTATCTGGATAACGTCCCGCGGGTCTCAAGGATCTGTTGAAAAGATGGAAGAAGTGTTTGAAATGATGAAACGTGATGCGTCGGTAAAACCCAATTGGACTACTTATAGTACTCTTGCGACAGTTTATATTAATCTTGGAGAGCTTGAAAAAGCAGACGAATGTCTTAAAAAGATTGAAAGCAAGATTACCGGGCGTTATAGAATTCCTTATCATTATCTTTTGAGTCACTATGGTAGCATTGGGAAAAAAGATGAAGTTCAAAGGATTTGGGGAACTTATAAATCGGTTTTTCCATATATACCTAATATGGGCTATCATGCAGTTATATCGGCTTTTGTCAGAATGGATGAAATCGAAGAAGCGGAGTTGCTTTATGATGAATGGCTTTCGGTTAAGACAACTTATGATGCAAGAATCGGGAATCGGCTATTGGGTTGGTATGTTCGGAAAGGGTATAAAGAAAAAGCTGAATCTTTTTTCAAAGAAATGTTGGAAACGGGAAAAGCAAATTCGAGTTCATGGGAAATAATCAGTGAAGGTCATATTAGAGAAAAGAGGATATCTGATGCATTGGGTTGCTTTGAAAAGGCACTCTCACATGAAGAATCACGATTCTGGAAACCAAAACCGATTAATGTTTCATTGTTTTTCAAGACTTGTGAACAAGAACGTAATGAAAAGGGAAAAGAGGCTATGTTAAGAATCTTGAAGGAAGCAGGTGCTCTTGAAGATGAATTATTCATGTCAAAGGTGACTTTTTCCAAAGAGTCAACTTCTGGAAATGTTAAAGGAAGCGAAGATGATGATGATGAAGAAGCTGATACGTTTCTAAGCAACCTGCAGGCTAGTGACTGAGACACTTTCTTATTTTGAGTTCTCGACAACTGGAACCCTAATTTTGGAAATGCTTTAGTTTATAAGAAATGTATCTGGAAATCTATAGTTCTAATTCATGGCTTTTCTTTCTTTGTGAATCTCACGTTCTACGGTTGATAGTTTTACAATAGTGTTGAACAATGAAAACCGTCTGCAGCCTTGACTTGTACCCCTGAATGGCCCAGGTTCGGTCTCATGACTCACATTGATTTTCCCTTTTTCATTATGGTACCATTTGTAAATGCAACCGAGCATAGTTTCTGGAAAGCATCATATTGTTAGTCATGTGATGTAATATGTGTTGAAAGGTCAACATTGTTGACCCGCTTATGTTTTTTGGTGTTTTTTACATTCTTAAGTTTATACCTTAGGCATGAATATTTGTACCGATATCTTGCTAACTACTCCATCATAGCTACTCCACTTTAGCTAATCTTGTTTTGATTGTGGTATATATACACACGTCCTGTCTATCTATATTTCATGTAGCAGATAATTGCAATCGTGATATTGATCATTTTGCTTTGAAGATGAGTTACTATGAGCAAAATCAGCCACATCAAGGTATTGTCATGTTCGATTTGATGCAAGCATATGACGTGGTTTCTATATTTTTCTTTTACATATTTGTGAATGGTGGTAGTAAATCGTGAATATATATTACTTTTTATAAATCTTTATCATATTGCACCAGTTCCTCAATATCCGCAAGCTCAGGTGGAGGGTGGCAAGGATCATGTGGCACCACCTGCGCTACCACTGCCACCAGCGGCGGTTGGTCCTCCGCTGAAAGATGGCTATGAATCAAGTGACAAGAATCCGAATCTTCATGAAACTCAGTCCAGGGGCGATGGATTCTGGAGGGGATGGTACTCTTTTTCTCTTTAGTGTCGGTATATGTGTTTTTGAGTGTCGTACACGTTATTTAAAAAGGATTTCTTATGCACAACATAGTAGTTTAGATTATTATTGCTAATTTAAATAAATTGAAGATCTGAGTAGAACAAACAATGAGGATGTGTCGGCCTTTGGTTTGTTATTAGCAAGGATTATGGGTATGAGAAGTGGTATGAGGAGGAATGTGAGATTAAGCTTTAACTGTAACATTAAGTTAAATTTGTTTTACACTAACCATTAAATTTGTTTCCTACAAAGCCACTATGCTACATAATCGAATCAAGTCTAGCCGAGCTCGAAATAGAGTTAATTAATGCTAAACTTGATAATTATTTTATTCAAATTTGAAAAACGAGAAAACCCAAGTCGAACAAAGCTCGAAAGTACTAGTTGTCGAGTACAAGGTTTAAAATAAAGTTCACTTGAGCTTCTTTCAAATCTAGTAAAAAATGTATCGCCTCAAGGTTCAGTAACCACACACAAGTCCTTGACTCATTTCATTCTCCTTATTAAAGGAGGTGATTGGTACAGGGGCACCATAAAAACAAGCGAGCTCGGGCTTGACCATACCTCACAAGTTGAGCTCAAGTTCGAAACATGAGGCTCGGACAAGCTTTATACATGCAAATGAGCTGAGTTTGAGCTTTATTAGACAAGGGCTTGACCCGCTCGTTCATACCCCTAATACTTAGTTAGACAATAATATATCAGGTGAATATTAAAAACCCGTGAAATAGTATATTTATTGAAGCGATATTTATAATGCAAATTTTGTGGATGTAGCATTTTCCACTTTAGTATGCTTAATCCTATATTTTGTCCAAACTATCTATTATAGAAAAGCATATCGATATACATCTTCGAAATGGTGAATAGTAACTTGATTAGAGTTAATTCAAGTTGAGTAATCTTATATTTGTCTGCAACAATCATAAGTTAAATACTTCTCTAAGTAAAAGAAATTTTGTTTGATGACAGTTGTGCTGGGATGTGTTGCTGTTGCTTGTTGGATATATGCTTCTAGGTGCTTGGAGATGCTGGCATCCATATGTGTCATATTGTTCACTTCTATATTGACTAGTTCTAAATTAAAACTTGTTGCTTAGTAATGGTCGTTTGCATTAGTAGTCGAAACGTGTTACATGAAAAAGTAAGTCTAAAATAATCAGTTGTACAAAACACTTTAATGTACGTATTCATGTGCATTTGTAAGTTATAATTTTACACCATTACGCCTTTATTAAACAAAAGAAAGTGTGGGTGCAAGTTAATACGGACATGATGATTCATTTAGTAAGTAAATGACAAAAGTGTCGCATTATAAACATGATGCTTTAGTTTAAACAAACGGTGATTATCGTATAAGTTCAAGTGGTTCTTATGTGTTTTCATGCTTGGGGTTTTAAGTTAACTTATTCAACGAGTTACAGATATCTTAATGAAATTAGTTCGTGAGAAATTTGAGAAATCATAAAATCAACTTGAAGCCTCGATTCAATTTTTCCTTTTCACTATCTTTTTCACGTAAGTATGTCGGGTTTTAGCCGTACAATAGCAACGAACTTTCAGCTTTGTACTGTTTTGATACGTGTATTTTTTTTTTGTTCCACTTAATGCAACGTACTTTCAGGTTTTGTGCTACCTTGGTACGTCAAATTAAGGGCTACCGGATAAAAAGTCATTTTTACCGGATAAAAATCAAAGTGGAATATTTTTGCACATAAATGGTCCTTGTAGGTGGCCGGGTATAACGAATTTAGTCCCTAAAAATGTTTTCGTCCATTTGTATACATTTACGTCCATTTTCTTACGTTTTCGTCTATTTTCTTACGTTTTTATACGTTTTCGTCCGTATTCTTACGTTTCTATACATTTTCGTCCGTATTCTTACGTTTTTATACGTTTTTCATCCGTTTTATACGTTTTTCATCTGCTTTCTTATGTTTTTATACGTTTTCGTCCGTTTTAATATGTTTCCTTACGTTTTTGTCCTTTTCATACCTTTTTCGTTCGTTTTCTTATGATTTAATATGTTTTCGTCCGTTTTTATACGTTTTCGTCCATTTTTATATGTTTTTTTGGCCGTTATCTTACGTTTTTAAACGTTTTCGTCCGTTTTCTTAAGTTTTTTATACGTTTTCGTCCATTTTTATACGTTTCGTCCATGCCATAACTCACAAATTCACACAGTAAAATGTAACATTTGATTCACTAGTTGATTAGAAACAATTTCGACATTTAAAATTTTAAAAATGTAACATTTGATTCACATTAATTCCAAAATATTGAGTAGTGTGACTTCACAACAGGTCAATGCCATAGCTCTGTACTAAGCTTCTACTGATGCTTGACACCACTTTTGTTTCTTTTTGGACTTCCATGAAGTAGGTGATTAACCCAGCAAAATACAATAACCAGTGGTGGACCTTCTTGTCATAGGATAACTAGCCCAATCACTGTCACAATATGCAGTTAAATGAGCAGCTGAATCATTAGCTAACAAAATACCCTGGCCTGGTGAGTTTAACAGATAACTCAACAAAACGTCCCATTTAGAGTTCATTTTCTTTAACTTGTACTGTGTGCTAATAGGTAATACCCAGTGACACAATATTCTGCTGCGATATTTTGGGGGTGTTACATACGTTGTACGGGTCTGAGTGTTGGCATATCTCCAAGGCTCATGCTAACATGGTCGAGGTGGCGAAACTGAGAATGTTAAGGTGGACTTGTGGTAAAACCATGTTTGACATGATTCTGAACGGAGTCTTCAGAGCAAAACTTGAGCTCGAGACTATTATCTCGAAGATGAGAGATGGAAGGTTGAGGTGGCTCGGTCATGTCAGGAGGAGGCCACAATCAGCGCCACTAAGAAGAGTCAAAAGACTAGTATTAGATGGTGTGAGAAGGAGGGGTAGACCCAAACTCAGGTGGGAGGATAGACTTAAGCTTGACATGAAGGAGCTTCTCTTTTCCGAGGACATGACCTCAGATAGGAAGGTGTGGAGAGATAGAATTAGGATCTCTGGGTAGCCCAGGCTAGGTGTTTCGTGGGTTTAGGCTATTTTGGCATTAGGCTTTTTAGGCGTCTCTTTGTTTCCTTGCCCCTGCGTTTTGGTTTTTGGTGCCCCGTTTTTGCTTTGCCATAGATTTAGGCCACGTGCGTTGCCTTGCTTTGCTTTGTGTTGCTCCCTTAGGTTTGTCTGCTTTTCTTGGTGCTTTGGTTCATCGTTGTGTTTGCGTTTTTGATTTTGTGCTTCCTTGCTTGTGGTTTAACCCGTGTCCCCTTGCCTCTTTGCCTTTTTTCGGGTTCTCTGTTTTGTTTTTGCTCTGTTTGCCTGCTTGCCTGTTTTGCTTGTTTTCTTTTGCCTGCTTTTTGCATGTTGTTCTCTGTCTCTTTTTCTCTCCTTTCTTTCCTTTCTCACCCGCACACCTACACTTGCCAGAGGTCTCATTGGAAGCAGTCTCTCTATTCCCGAGATTATCCTGAAGTAGGGGTAGGATCTGTTTACATTCTACCTCCCCCTTACCCTACGTCGGCAGGATTGGGTTTGTTGTTGTTGTTGTTGTGTAATAATGTCAAAAAGGAAATTGATGGAGTGATTATAGGCTTAATAATAAAGAAAAAGGTTTTAGGGATTTTGATATAGCTTAATCATTCAAAGGTCGTATCAAGCTAAAAAACACTTCAAGAATAATCATGTGCTAATGAATTCAAGCTACCGCAATGGAAGAAAATTCTTAGCTTTTGAAGGATTGT
Organism: Artemisia annua; assembly: GCA_014162995.1. NCBI lineage: Eukaryota > Viridiplantae > Streptophyta > Magnoliopsida > Asterales > Asteraceae > Artemisia > Artemisia annua. Next base: position 17,177 of record LBNU01020846.1, on the reverse strand, counting down.
GCCATTTTTAACCAAGAACAAGAAAGAAAATGGTTGGTTTAGTGTTATGTGTTGTATTTTTAGGATATGTGAGGTATATGAACCGTGAGTTTATTGATATGGGTTTTTGGTAAATCATGTAATGCTATATAAAAAGTGTACACTTTTTATTTTTTGAGAAAAGTCCAAATACATCTATGTGGTTTGCCTTATTCTCGCTTTACATCCTCGTGTTTTTTTGGCACAAACCCATTCCTCCATTAGTAAAGTTGGCACAAAAACATCCATTCGTTAGTAATATCAGTTATTGAGGACTAACGATGCAAATGATTTTCCGTTATCTCCTAACAAGAGTTAAAATATTTGCATCGTTAGTCCTCATTGAGTTAAAATATTTGCATCGTTACTCCTCATTGACTATTCTTACGTTTTTATCCGTTTTCGTCCGTTTTTCTCATGTTTTCATAGGTTTTTATCAGTTTTCGTCCGTTTTTATACGTTTACATCCATTTTCTCATGTTTTTATCCGTTTCTTCCGTTTTTCTCACGTTTTCAAACGTTTTATCCGTATTCATACACTTTTATTCGTTTTCGTCTATTATTCTACGTTTTCGTCCGTTTTTCTTATATTTTTATCCGTTTTCATCCATTTTTTAGACATATATTATGTATGAAAACGGATAAAAACATATAAAAATAGATAAAAATGTATGAAAACTTGACATTTGATAAAAATGTTTCTGTATCGATTTTAAATCATGATTTTGACCCCTTTCTAGTCCGAATCATCAAATGTGTAAATCACGAAAGTTATCCGGAATAATGTTTTACATCAAGACTCACAAGATTTTAACATGAAATTGAAAAACAATTGCTGTTTACTACCAAACTTAAGCAGTTTTCGACCAATTAAATTCATAACTTATACTGTAAATCTTATAAGTTTGATGATTTACACAAGTTATAAATTATAAGATTTACACGAGTTTATAAGTTTTTAAGTTATGAATTTGGTCAAAAACCACTTAAGTTTCGGTAGTAAACAGTTATTGTTTTGTAATTTCAGGTTAAAATATCATGAATTTTAATGTAAAACATTATTCCGGACAACTTTTCTGTTTTACACTTTTGATGATTCGGATCAGAAAGGGGTCAAAATCGTGATTTAAAATCGATACAGAAACATTTTCATCAAATGTCAAATTTTCATACGTTTTTATCTACTTTCATATATTTTTATCCGNCAAGGAAAACCCTAGTCGGTTTACATAACTTGAACGACAAGTATACAATCTCTAACTATAGAATATTCTAGATTAAATAATATTCTAATTCTAATAATATATTCAGTCTTTATCTTCAAGCAGTACTTTGACTTATCAACGAGCAGTACTTTGATCACTAGCAGTACTTTGACTTTAATACTTCAGCAGTACTCTGAAGAGCAGCACTTTGATATCCAGCAGTACTTTGATCTTTTATACCCCAACACCTTGCCCCTGCGTTTTGGTTTTTGGTGCCCTGTTTTTGCTTTGCCATAGATTTAGGCCACGTGTGTTGCCTTGCTTTGCTTTTAGGTTTGCCTGCTTTTCTTGGTGCTTTGGTTCATCGTTGTGTTTGCGTTTTTGCTTTTGTGCTTCCTTGTTTGTGGTTTAACCCGTGTCCCCTTGCCTCTTTGCCTTTTTTCGGGTTCTCTGTATTGTTTTTGCTCTGCTTGCCTGTTTTGCTTGTTTTCTTTTGCCTGCGTTTTGCATGTTGTTCTCTATCTCTTTTGCTCTCCTTTCTTTCCTTTCTTTGGTTTCTCACCCGCACACTTACACTTGCCAGAGGTCTCATTGGAAGCAGTCTCTCTACTCCCGGGATTATCCTGGAGTAGTGGTAGGATCTGTTTACATTCTACCTCCCCCTTACCCTGTGCCGGCAGGATTGGGTTTGTTGTTGTTGTTGTTGTTGTTGTTGTTGTTGTTGTTGTTGTTGTTGTTGTGTAATAATGTCAAAAAGGAAATTGATGGAGTGATTATAGGCCTAATAATAAAGAAAAAGGTTTTAGGGATTTTGATATAGCTTAATCATTCAAAAGTCGTATCAAGCTAAAAAACACTTCAAGAATAAACATGTGCTAATGAATTCAAGCTACCGCAATGGATGAAAATTCTTAGCTTTTGAAGGATTGTGCCATTTTTAACCAAGAACAAGAAAGAAAATGGTTGGTTTAGTGTTATGTGTTGTATTTTTAGGATATGTGAGGTATATGAACTGTGAGTTTATTGATATGGGTTTTTGGTAAATCATATAATGCTATATAAAAAGTGTACACTTTTTATTTTTTGAGAAAAGTCCAAATACATCTCTGTGGTTTGCCTTATTCTCGCTTTACATCCTCGTGTTTTTTTGGCATAAACCCATTCCTCCATTAGTAAAGTTGGCACAAAAACATCCATTCGTTAGTAATATCAGTTATTGAGGACTAACGATGCAAATGATTTTCCGTCATCTCCTAACAAGAGTTAAAATATTTGCATCGTTAGTCCTCATTGAGTTAAAATATTTGCATCGTTACTTCTCATTGACTATTCTTACGTTTTTATCCGTTTTCGTCCGTTTTTCTCATGTTTTCATAGGTTTTTATCAGTTTTAGTCCGTTTTTATACGTTTTCATCCATTTTCTCATGTTTTTATCCGTTTCTTCCGTTTTTCTCACGTTTTCAAACGTTTTTATCTGTATTCATACACTTTTATTCGTTTTCGTCTATTATTCTACGTTTTTGTCCGTTTTTCTTATATTTTTATCCAATTTCATCCATTTTTTAGACATATATTATGTATGAAAACGGATAAAAGTATATGAAAATAGATAAAAATGTATGAAAACTTGACATTTCATAAAAATGTTTCTGTATCGATTTTAAATCATGATTTTGACCCCTTTCTGGTCCGAATCATCAAAAGTGTAAAACACGAAAGTTATCCGGAATAATGTTTTACATCAAGACTCACGTGATTTTAACGTGAAATTGCAAAACAATTGCTGTTTACTACCAAAACTTAAGCGGTTTTCGACCAATTAAATTCATAACTTATACTGTAAATCTTATAAGTTTGATGATTTACACAAGTTATAAATTATAAGATTTACACGAGTTTATAAGTTTTTAAGTTATGAATTTGGTCAAAAACCACTTAAGTTTTGGTAGTAAACAGTTATTGTTTTGTAATTTCATGTTAAAATCTCATGAATTTTGATGTAAAACATTATTCTGGACAACTTTTCTGTTTTACACTTTTGATGATTCGGACCAGAAAGGGGTCAAAATCGTGATTTAAAATCGATACAGAAACATTTTTATCAAATGTCAAATTTTCATACGTTTTTATCTACTTTCATATATTTTTATCTGTTTTCATACATAATATATGTATAAAAATGGATGAAAACGGATAAAAATATAAGAAAAATGCACGAAAACGTAGAATAATAGACGAAAACGAATAAAAGTGTATGAACACAGATAAAAACGTATGAAAATACGAGAAAAATTGATGAAAACGTATAAAAGCAGACAAAAACTGATAAAAGAAACATGAGAAAAACGGACGAAAATGAATAAAACGGACGAAAACATAAGAAAAATGGACGAAAAAGGATAAAAACGTAAGAATAGTCAATGAGGACTAACGATGCAAATATTTTAACTCAATGAGGACTAACGATGCAAATATTTTAACTCTTGTTAGGAGATAACGGAAAATCATTTGCATCGTTAGTCCTCATTAACTGATATTACTAACGGAGGGATGTTTTGTGCCAACTTTACCAACGGATGGATGGTTTTGTGCCAAAAAAAGCACGAGGATGTAAAGCGGGAATAGGGCAAACCACATGGATGTATTTTGGACTTCTCTCTTATTTTTTTAATATCTATTTAGTATATAATACTTACATTATATACGGAGTAACATATTATTTACTCAAATATTCTTAACAATCGATCATTTATCTGTTCAATGTAAAAATAATACTGAACTTATTTCATATATATTTTTTTTTTTCATATTTTTCACAAACATATTTTTCATATTTTATAAGGGTTAACTTAAAAAGTATTTTTTTTTTTTTTCCTTAATCAAATATTTATAAAATGCCATGAAATGTTATTTGTGTTTATTGTTACATAGTTTATCTATTTTGTTGTTACCTTATTTTTCTCTTTATCTATGAATATTTTTTTATTCATACGTCTAACTAACATATCACTTATTCACATAATATCAAAAATCGTTCTCTTCTATAAACATATTTCTTTTCATAATAAATTCAAAACTACTATCTCACGGTTCTTCATTTAATCCCGTAAGTTTCACGGGTTAATAAACTATTACTCAATATTGGCTATAGCTTGTTGTCTTTTATATTTAGAGCCTTAGAGATGTTTTAAGAACGATGTTTTTCAATCATGTTTATTGAGGCAATATTTTCTATGGATTCTAGCTTGTTCGTTTTTCTCATTGATTTTTTTTTTTTTTTTTTTTTCGTTTATATAGATATAGTCATATTGCGCACGCACTTTACAATTCCAAGCAAGATATTTCTTTATAGCAATATATATTAGGGTTATTGGCAAAAAAAGGCATCATACTTGCCACTTTTTGTCATTGTATGTAGCGTCCTTTATTTTTTTTGATTGTAGCACTGACCTTTCTAAATCGTGTCATTGTGTGTACTTTGCGACTTTTTAGCCATGTGAAATGACCATTTTACCCTTCAAATTTTGAAAAAAGTAAGGGTAAAATGGCCACAAAGTACACACAATGGCACCATTTAAAAAGCTTGGTGCTACAATCAAAAAAAATAAAGGACGCTACATACAATGACAAAAAGTGGCAAGTATGATG
>LBNU01020844.1:8712-19065 GCA_014162995.1 Artemisia annua | reverse complement strand
TCAAATTTCTCTAGTTTATTTACTTCTTCCTTGAGTTGTTTATTTTCCTCTTCAATAAATAGACAATTTTTACAATCACTTAAATTTTCTTTGCCTTTTTCTAGATTATTAATTTAGCTTTCAACTCAATTATTTCATCTTTTAGTTGGTTATTGGTTTGTTTTAGTAGTTTGTTTTTAACTATTAATTTTTGTCCTACTTTGCATAGCATCCTATATTCGCTATCTAATTCTTTTTCGTCTAAGGATAAATTATCGTCACTATAGTACTCGGTTTCGGAACTTACCTCGTCGGATGCCTTGGCCATGAGACACTTCTCTTCTCTTGTTGTCTCTTTCTCATCGGTCTCACTATCGCTCCATGCTCCTCCGATGAAAGCTTTATAATTTTAACTTCTTGAAGCTTTTGGACATTCGCTAATGAGATGGTTTGGATCTCAACATTTGAAGCACTTCCTCTCGCTTTTCCCATTCTTGTCGTCCTTGATTCTTTGCGAAGCTTTTCTTTCTTCAAATGGTTGTCTAACGTATCTTCCTCGTCTTTTGAAGAATTTCTTGAAGTCTCTCACCGTCATAGCGTATTCTTCATTATCACTTTCGGATGTCGAGTATTCTTCATCACTTAAGTCCTTCTTAGCCTTCAATGCAATTGACTTACTTTGCTCTCTTTTTCCTTTAACCATTTCGGAATCTTTCTTTATTATCACTTCATGCACTTTCAAGTTTCCAATTAGCTCGTCAAGATCCCCTTAATTCATGGCCGGCCCCCTTAAAATTAAGGGGGCCGCCCTTTATAATTAAGGGGGTCGGCCTACTGTAACGGCCAGATTCTTTGTCTTTTTGTGGGGAAGGTTTATTTGGTTAAAAACTAACTGATTTTGGTTAAAAATTTGAATTCATATATTTAGTATGATTAAAACATTTTTCTTTATTACCAAAATTGTTTTTCAAAAATATATAATATTAAATAAACTTTGTATTAATTAATTAAATACCCCTTTGATCATGAGATGTATTAAGCACTTGTTCATTCATACCTTAAGTGATTAAGTTGGATATAATGATATAAACTAGCTTAATACTTGTTTACGTAGTAATCTTACGTTTAATGATTTTCCATTTTGTGATCATCAAAACGTAGAGATATCGAAAGATATAAATAACGTTTTTACGCATTATTTATGTCAACACTTTTTGTTTCTGTATATAAATTCGTTTCTATATAAATATATGTAAACTTGACAAACATCAAATACTAAGGGTCCGTTTGGTTCGCCAAATATTTTTGATAGAATTGGAATCTGTCTATAGAATTAAAATGTTAATGTTTTCGGATCTGAAATTATTGGAATTTGTAAAAACAAACACATGTTTGGTTGGAAGAAATGAAATGGCAAAAAGTATTGTTGTTTTTTTTGGTATCATCCTCTATTAAGTATCTTGTTTAATTGAGGTGAGACGTCACGTATTGTAGCTCGTTTTCTTTTTTGGTTTAATAAATTGTTACCTTTCTAGAGAGAGAGAAAAAAAACTGAATATTAGTTATCAAATATGCTTTTTATAAAGACAATAACAATAATAAAATTTGTAAATAATATTATATAAACTAATATATTAAAATAATTTGAAATCTTATTATATTAGCAGTATTTCAATAAATAGTATTTTTGTATAAAATGTAATTTTATAAAATTGTTAAAGAATAGAATAAAACATAACGTTTAAACTTAATTTAAAATTAATTTTAAATAAATAATGATTATTAAATCTAACTGAATAATAATAATAATATAATAAAATAGTATTGAATTATTATTATTATTATTATTATTATTATTATTATTATTATTATTAATAATAATAATAATAATAATAATAATAATAATAATAATAATAATAATAATAATAATAATAATAATAACTAATTTTTGATGATAAACATAATGAATTCCATTGAATTGTAATATTCCTCTCATTTTGCTATGGATATTGAATTCAAAATAAATGAGATTTTGAAGGATTTTTATTCCATTCCATTTGTCAACAAGACAAATTAAAAAACGCAATTCAAATTTGAATTTCTTGAATCTGCCAACCAAACACATTATGAAATATAATCATATTTCAATTTATCAGAATCATGAAGATTCCGTGAAACAAACGGGGCCTAAGGAAAAGAAATATCAACGTAAATGGAGTTCATTTAATACTTCTAAGTGTTAATCGGGTCGGGTTGGTCGTGTACAGATCACTTCAGGGCGTGTTCAGCCGGGTCAAAGGTAAAAGTAACATACCCGAACTCGACCCTATTTGAATTCGGGTTAGTCGGGTTCGAGTCAAACCGAACATGAGTAATATGGTAACAAAATTGCCTATTTGTACTTGCTTAAATAGATAATTTTTATTTAAAAAAAACACTTATTCTGGTCAATCGGGATGATCCGAACCCGAGTTTGCCAAGTATTTTCAATCCGATACACAACCCCATTTAGTATTCGGGTTGACCTGAATAAAATTATTGATCCAAATAACCCGATCCGAATAGGCTTAATCGGTTTCAATCCGGGCCAGGTTCGGGTCGAGTTAATTTTTTGACACCCTTACTTTTAACCATGTGACATACGTTGATTGGAGTCCGTTTAATACCTTTAATCATTTACAACACAAGTTACTAGGAAAAAAACTAAAAAAAAAACTCAAAATCTACTCCTTGTTCATATTCATTTTTTTTTTTGAACTAAAGGTTATATTCATTGATTCGTCAAAATACTTGTATTCTCATGTTTCTCGCATAATGTATGAGGTTTTTTTTATTTATTTACGATAATTTATATGATTCGGTGTTTTCCACTAATTAATTTCCCGGTGCAAGATTTGATCATTATACATACGAAAGTTGTGCATTTGTGTTCATATATGAAAAAAAGTTGTAAGTGATTTTCGTGACCTTTTTCAAGTTTTTCACGCATCTTTGGAGTAAAAACTCACGCAGTATACATGAAATATGAGTATTTTGACGAATCCATAAAATGTTTAATTTGTAAACTAATTACGGCCGGATATTGATTATTTACCCAATTTTCTTTATTTTGACCAATAAAAACATGATAGTGTATCATTTGATTCTTTGTAAGCTTATTTGTTTTCCGGAAAAAAAATGCCTTGCTTTTGTAAAGTATATTATTTAGAATTCATTGAGTCTTTTTTTATTCATATCATAGGATATAAATATAGAATTCCTGTTAAATGCATTTTAAATATTGTATCTTGACATTTATACCCATGCAGGGGTGAACATGAGTACAAATGATCTAAGAATATATATATGTCAACACACAATACTTTTGAGTGTCCCTAGGGATGTAAACGAACCGGACGAACACGAACGGAGCCTCGTTCATGATCGTTCATCTAATTTTAACCGGACAAATAAACGGACACGGACGCTTAAACGGACAAATTTTCTTGTTCATGTTCGTTTATTAAGAAAATGAGTTGTTCATGTTCGTTTATGTTCGTTCATTAAGACACTAAACGAACGCTAAACGAACATAAACGATCGAACATAAATAAAAATAAACAAACAAACATAAACTTTATTAAATTCTTCACAATATTTATTTTTTAAGTGTTGTTTTATTTAAACAACCCTATTTTTAAAATTATAAAACTAAAAGATATGATATATGAACATAAATAGATAAATAAACATAAACGAATGTTAACGAACGCATAATCGGACGTTCACGAACATAAATGAACGAACGAGACTTTTGTTCATGTTCGTTCATTTAACTAAACGAACGTAAAATATCGTTCATGTTCGTTTATTTAACAAACGAACGAACATAAACGAACTTTTTACCGAACGGTTCATGAAATGTTCACTGAACGTTAAGTTCGTTTACAGACCTAAGTGTCCCCATCAATTAGTGGAGTGTGCAAATCACCTCCCCACTAAAATACCGCTGCCATATTTACGTGCGACTTTTTGGTTTGTGCCTTTAAAACATAATTTTCCTATGTATTTCCCGAAACCATATACTTAAAATATAAAAAGTATTACTCCATAAAGTTTAAACACCATCATACCCGTTCATTTCAAATTATTAGTTCACGTTTTTTAAAATGTCTAAATTTAATTGTCCAGTATTAAAAAACAGATATGAAAATTTGATCGAGTTTACCATATTACCCTTACTTGAAATTAGTATTCAAACTTTAAATAAGTCATTAGTTAATTAGACTTTGCTCCTTTAAATAGCAATGAACTTTTCATAATGTATTGATTTGGTACGTGAACTCTGAAAAAGTTGTATAATGTAACGAGCTTTCGTAAAGTGATCATACCTGAAAGTCTGATACATGACACCACTTACAATATGACACGTCATCAAAATGTGAAGATTTGAACACTTTATGAAAGTTCGTTAAATTTACATAACTTTTTCAAAGTTCACATACCTAAACGAGACAATGAGAAAAGTTTGTTTCAATTTTATGATCAAAACCTTTAATTGTTTAATAAATGGTAAAATTGTCATCCTGTTTAAAAAGTAAGTGAAAAAAAGTAATAATTCTGTGGGAGAATAATTATTTTAGACGAAAAGAGTATATGACATATGTATATTTTTTTTTTGAACATTGACTTTCATTCAAAAAAAGGGCAAAGTCCTCAAACCGAGGACCGCCAAAACAACCACCAATTACAACATGTATAATGGAAAAATGCACCAATCCTTCCACCTAATGTGTTTAAACCTCGACCTATGTTTAAACCATAAAAACGACAAAGACTTAACATACCCGATTACATCCATAGCTTTAGGAGACTTCCCTCTAAATATCTTATCGTTGCGCTCTTTCCACAAAGCCCAACACGTAACCAAAGCAATGCCATGCGCAATCTTCCTACCCTCTTTCCCGAACCGAACTGTTTTGTAAAGCTCCAAAATATCTCGAAAGTCAAAAGCAAAAAATGGATCTATCTTGAGCCAATGACTGATCTGCCTCTAGACGCCGAACGAAAAACCGCAACCCATAAAAAGATGCCTCGTAGTCTCCACATCCGTGTCGCATAGACTGCACACATCATTATCTACCCGAATATTCCTTCTAGCTAACGCAGGGACCGTGGGGATTCTGTCCATCTCCGCTCGCCAAGCTAAAATATTACACTTGAGGGGAACCCATGAAACCCATTTAAATTTAAAAAAGGTACCATAGCCTCTAGCTTCCCGAATTAAAAACTTCATATTAGACACACTAAAGTTCCCATCGCAACTACCAGACCAAGTCCAAGAGTCTGGGCCACGCCCAATAACTGATTGCTCCAATTTAGAAGAAAGGATAATCCATTCTTCTACTTCCAACGCTGAGAACACCTGAGCAAAATCAACAGGACACCAGCCAGCTTCTTTCCAACAATCTGCTACCGAACATTTTTTATTGAGAGCTCTTTGAAAAAGATTTGGGCATTTAACTTTAATGGACACATCGAATAACCAACTATCAGTCCAAAACCGGATGGATTTCCCGTTACCAAGCCTACCTCTGATGAAATCATGCACCCTTTTTTCACCGAGTTTCATCTTGTCCACACTTTTAACAATCCCAGCCTAGCAACTTCCTACTCGCGATTTACACGGTAAAAAATTCCATCTCTCCCGACTCGCGTGGCAAGACTCCACAACCATTTTACATAAACTTTTCTCTTCACATCTAAAACGCCAAGCCCACTTAGCCATTAACGCCTCATTGCAATCCTTTAGACGCGAAATACCCAAGCCCCCTTTATTTTTGGGCTTCGAAACTCTATCCCACGCCACCCAATGAATTTTTTTAATCAAATCCGACCCAGCCCAAAGAAACTTTTTCATGATTCCCTCAAGCTTATCTATGATGCTCAATGGAGCCCGATAAAGCGAAAAATAATAAACCGGCAAACTCTGTAGCACCGACTTAATCAAAGTGACTCGCCCCCCTATAGATAAACAATTGGCTTTCCATAAAGCTAGGCGGGCCTCAAAAATTTCCACAATCTTCTTCCAATTGCTCACTCTATTCATATTAGCGCCCACCGGAATCCCCAAATATTCAAAAGGAGCCAAGCCGACCCTACACCCCATGACTGAGGCCATCTCCACCACCTCTTCACCTCCCGTACCCAAACCAAAAAGATTAGATTTATGAATGTTAATTTTAAGACCGGAACAAACATAAAAACATCTCAAAACTCNTGGCTTTCCATAAAGCTAGGCGGGCCTCAAAAATTTCCACAATCTTCTTCCAATTGCTCACTCTATTCATATTAGCGCCCACCGGAATCCCCAAATATTCAAAAGGAGCCAAGCCGACCCTACACCCCATAACTGAGGCCATCTCCACCACCTCTTCACCTCCCGTACCCAAACCAAAAAGATTAGATTTATGAATGTTAATTTTAAGACCGGAACAAACATAAAAACATCTCAAAACTCTAGCCATATTAGCTATATTACGAGTCGACCACTCTCCCAGAATTAAAGCATCACCCGCATAGGAAAGGTGGGAGATCACCGGACCTGAATCTGACAAAGCAATACCTTGAAATTCCCCTGCATCTATCGCCTTATAAATCATGCAAGAAAGAGCTTCCATTTCTACCAAAAAAAGAACGGAGAAAGAGGGTCACCTTAACGCAACCCTTTTCCAAATTGAAATTCAAAAGTAGGCGAACCATTGACTAAAATAGCCGATCTCGCCGACTTCAACACACCCATGATCCACTTGCACCACCTATCCGGAAAGCCCATTTAATGAAGAGTCGACATCAAGAAAGCCCAATTCACATTGTCATAGGCTTTCTCAAAGTCTAACTTAAGTAAAAAAGCTTTATAATCCCTCCTTATGATCCAGGACATAAGCTCATTAATAATTAACGGTCCATCCAAAATAAACCGACCACTCAAGAATCCCGATTGGGTGTCAGAAATAATCGAACCAATGACCTTCTTCAAACGAGCCGCCAGCACCTTAGAAATCACTTTACTGATGATACCAATAAGAGTAATAGGCCTGTAGTGTTTGAGACAAACCGGATTTTTACGCTTAGGAATGAGAGTAATAAAGGAAGAGCTGCACCCCCTACTAATCTCTCCTGACTCAAAGAAATCAGATAAAACTTTAAAAAATCCTCTGCGAAAAAACTCCAAAACTTCAAAATAAAAAAGAAATTAAAACCGTCGGGCCCTGGAGCTTTATCTACCCCGCAGTCGAAAACTGCTGCTTTGATTTCCTCCTTTGAGAAAGGAGCTATAAGCCCCTCTACAAGATACGCTGGCACCTTCTTCAGATTGTTACAAAACAGCGCGGGTCTACTATGAACTTCTTCAGTAAAGTGATTTTTAAAAAACTTAAGCACATCCCGTTTGACCCAGTTAGCCTTAGAAACCCACGCCCCATCCACCATAATACCTTGAATGGCATTAGCAGCCTTCCTACCATTAATCACACCATGAAAAAACGCCGTATTGTCGTTCCCATGCATTGCCCATCTAACCCGAGAACGCTGCTTCAGATCGTTTAACTTATGCATCTCCAACTCTCCCAACCCTTTTTTGCATTCCGCCCAAACCCATTCTTCTTCGACATTCAAATCTCTAGTCTCCATAACTGACTCTAAATTCTCTAACTCTGCCTTCAAGTTACTAAGCTCTTCACCTTCAGAAGCATCTAAACTAGCTTTCCACTCCCGAAGAGAATTTCTTAGAAACCGAAATTTATTAGACAACACAATATCACCCGGGCCTTCCATCTGAAAATTATCCAAAATATTCAACACCACATCCTCACAACCCGCCCTATCCAACCAAGAATTAAACCATCGAAAAGGTCTCGCGCCAAAGTCCTTATTAACCACAGTCAAGATAATCGGGCAGTGATCTGATAGATATCTTGGAAGCGCCCTAACACAAGCTTCAGGCCACCTGTTAAAAAAATCATCACAGACAAGGAACCTATCCAGTTTACTCATTTTGCATTTTTTACCCGAGCCTTTCATAAAAGCAAATCTTCTCCCTTTCATACTATACTCCAAAAGGCCAGCGTCATTAATGAACCTGTTAAAGTCATTGGCACTAAGTTGATTAAAACCGGAGTTTTTCCTCTCTTCTTGGTACCTGACAGCATTGAAATCCCCACAAATACACCAAAAACCGACATGATTTGTAATAATAGATAACAAGGAACCCCAAAGAGATCTCTTATCTACAACTCTCTGAGGCGCATAAATATTAAGAATGTTCATAGCAATATTGTCATCTTTAAGATGACCCGCTACTAGCAAAAAATTCTGGTTCTTAATTACCGAACATTTCACGAAAATGCTAGGATCCCAAAGCGTCAACAAACCCCCTGAATGGCCAGAAGACTCAACAGCCTCCCATTCCACCACTTTTCTACCCCAAAAACTAGCAACTTTAAGAGTACCCACATCCCTGCACAACGTTTCCTGAAGAGCCACAACAGAAATCCCATTCTCATCCTTTAATTTCTTAACCCAACCATCTTTACCCTCAACCCCCATACCATTAATATTCAGAGATAAAACATTCATGGTTCACCAGCTTGTAAACCTTCTTTTAAAATGGTCTCCTTAATAAGCGGCTCACATGTTTCAAGGTGTACCCCCAACTTTACCCCCAACCCAACAGTAGCGCTAACCTCTGAATTAAGGTAGGCCTCCGAAAAAGCTTTGCTATTTGAATCCGGCGCCGGCTGAGGAGCATCACCACTCTGAAAATTTCCGGCGATTTTTTCAGAGCTTGCACTTTTGTCACCTTCGGTTTCCATCTCTTCTTCTGACAAAACCTTCTGACCATCTGATAAAGCATCCTCCTCCAGAAGCTGAGAAAAAGAATTAGATAAACCTACGTTACTGGTTCCTCTTCTTTTAACCACATTAAAGTCTTGGCCCAAAATGAGTGGGTCCAATCCAAAGGGATCATCATCCCCTAAAGTCTTTTGTTCCTTTACGGGCCGCTCGTTACTACTTCCATTAGACCGGCCCAAACTGTTCCTTCTATTACATTTCTTCCTTTTAGTTTTCTTTCGTGGCCCACGTATAGACACTCCAGGCCCACTTGATCTCATCTTTATTGTGACATCCCTCCAAATTAGCAGCATCCCTACATACTTGGAAACTCCCGTCATCATTGCCTTTAATTTTAGAAACGTCTAAATTGATATCACAATTAATGCCATTTTAAAAAACAACGTCCTCTCCCGTAAATCTCGCTGTCGGACTGTTGACCGGCTGGAAAGCCACAACCTCCCGTCCGTCATCGGAAACCCCCACGAAATCCTCTTCATTCCGACCATCTTCCTGATTCACAGAAGTAACCGGAACATCCGTGTGAGTATTATGACGTTTCCTCTCACCAGTACCATAGAGAAAATCCGGCAACCACTCACGAAAATCCTCCATCACCCAAACCTTAAATCTTTTGTCCTGCCACGTTAAAGATACCTCATCCTGCACCACTCTACCATGATCCACCAGTATACCCACATATTGAAACGAAACATCAGCATCATCGGACGTTGATGAGACGAAAAATGTTACGTTTTTAGGGGTTGGTTTGAGTCCTAATTCGTATGTTTTTGGTTTGGATTTCACCCAAAGTCGTTTCTTTTCTCATTTTAGGTACTTTTGAAGGGAAAATCACAAAAGAAGCATTTTCGGGCATTTTCGGAGTGAAAAAGTGCGGAAAATAATAAAAACTCAAAAGACCTTGAAGATTACTGAAGGTGACGCCGTCATACTCTACAAGGTGACGCCGTCAACTAAGGCCGTCAGATCTGGAACCAGCAATTATGACCACGTCAATCAAGGCCGTCAGGAAACCCTAATCGCCGAGCTGACGACATCACCTATTGGGCTGACGCCGTCAGCCCGCGTTTTCTATATATATAGAACGTTTTTTCTTATTTTGTGACGAATTTTAGACGAATTTTGGAGTGGAGAACTTTAGGGTTAAACCCTAGTACGTGTATTACAGACCTTAGAGGGTATCCTAACCCCTCTAACTTGCATGTTTAATCCAAGATAAGTCTTTATTCATAACAATATGTCGCTATGTGTTGTGTGATTTTATATGCTTGTGCTTTTCTTCTTTTCAATTCGTATTTTCTGTTTAGGCTAAATTTACTTGTTGTTTTGCTAGATTCTCCATGATGGAGAGATCCTTTATTAATACGTATTGAATGTTGGTGTTATCATGTGATTTGTGTAATGTTGTTATTGTCGTTGGGTGAATGTGTTCATCTACGTTAGCTAGAGGAAAACTGGCTAAATCCTCCTATTAACTATTAA
>LBNU01020842.1:4466-15933 GCA_014162995.1 Artemisia annua | reverse complement strand
ATATATATATATATATATATATATATATATATAGTTGGGTTAAAATAAAAAGGGTCTTAAAATAAAAAAAAAATAAAAAGTCTCTGATGCACTAAATTTATAACTATGATGCAGTGACTTAAAATGTGATGCAGTAACTTAATAACTGCAATGCACTAACTGTGATGTAGTAAATTTTTATAGCTGTGATGCAATAACTGTGATGCACTAAAATTTATAACTGTGCTGCAGTGACTTAAAAATGTGATGCAGTAACTTTATAACTGTGATGCACCAAAATTCGCCTTCCTAGACTTTTTATTTTAAGAGACTTTTTATTATAACCCTACCCTATATATATTGTATGTAAGCGTACTAAGTGTAAATAGTTAATTATAAATGTATTGAGCATGGTTGTCAGGATCACGATCCTGACCTTAGGATCTTACGATTTTATGATACAGCAAAGCAAAAACGATCCGGATCTTATGTAGGATCTTTGAAAGCTTAAGATCGTATAGGAACCCGATCCTTGTAAGCAAAAAACGAGCGATTATATTTCAATTTTAATTAATTTGTGTAAGCCAACACATCTTTACGTACAAATAAACCGAGCTTTTCGAGTGATCAAGCTCAAACCGAGTTCATTCATGACCGGTGATAATGGCTATAATTCACATGGGTCATGGGTCATATGCATTAGGTTATCATTAGTCACATT
Source organism: Artemisia annua (assembly GCA_014162995.1). Lineage (NCBI taxonomy): Eukaryota > Viridiplantae > Streptophyta > Magnoliopsida > Asterales > Asteraceae > Artemisia > Artemisia annua. Next base: position 15,233 of record LBNU01020842.1, on the reverse strand, counting down.
CAATAATGGGTATTTGACATCATATTGGTCATATGCATTAGGTTATCACTGGTCGTCTCATCCATGACTGTTGATCATAGGGTAATTAACATGGGTAACGGGTCATGTGCATTAATATTGGGTTGTAGTGACATGTCATATATGTTATCGACCAATACATGATTGGTGATCGACAATGGGTAACTAACATGGGTCATGGGTCATGTGCATTGGATTTTGTAAACTAAGACAAATACTATACAACATTTTATATGTTTTGTATTTTTTTTAAACGTTTTCATCCGTTTGTAACGTTTTTCGTCCCTTTTTGACCGTTTTCAATCGATTTTGATTGATGTCGCTAGTTTTCGACCGACGTTGACAATTTTCGGCAGATTTCGACGGATTTAGACCGTTTTAGTCCGACTACGACCGATTGCGACCCTTTTTAACCGATTTCATCCATTTTGAATGTTTTCGGCAACTTTCGCTCGTTTTCATATGTTTTTAGCTTTTCTGAATGTTTTCCTCTGTATTAAAACGTTATGAAACGTTTATTACGTTTTCGTACATTTTTGTATAATTTTTTCATAGCAACGAGATTTTTTATAGCGGTAGATAGTTTATTGATAAAAAAAATTATAGGTTATAAACGAAAAATAATAAAAGTTTGAAGATTTGGGAATTAAACATAATGTTTTGAAATCCGGTTCGACTCGGGTGGTTCAACCGGTTGAACCGTTCCGGGTGAAAAATGAGTCGATTTAAACCTGGTCAACTTGCTAGGTTGGGTCGAAAACGGGTCAAATTAAACTGGGTCAACCCGCCGGGTTTGAAGAGTCCCGGGTCAACCCGGTTTGTGTTTATTTGGTTGTACTTAATTTGATAGATCTGTTTTTAATTGCATGACAAGTGATAATGGCTAATTCACATATATGGTCATGGGTCATGTGCATTAGGTTATCACTGGTCACATTCATTAATGGGTATTTAACATCATATGGGTCATATGCATTGGGTTATAGTAGCTTAGAGTGTCGTCATGTTACGAGTTACGACAAATCTATGACTGTTGACAATTGGTAACTAAACATGGGTAATGGGTCATGTGCATTGGGTTGTAGTGGCTTATATATATAGTGTCATGTTATCGACCAATACATTATTACTGGTGATCGACAATGGGTAATTAACATAGGTCATGGGTCATGTGCATTTGGGTTGTAGTGGATTATAGTGTAATGGAAACCATTAATGACCGATGATAATGGCTAATTCACATGGGTCATGGGTCATGTGCAGCAGGTTTTGTTAACTAAGACAAAAAACTTGGGCGGATTTCATACTATTGTGACAAGTGTCCCTAGGGGTGTCCCCACCAAGTACATCTTACCATGGTTCTCAGGATCCCGATCCTGATCTTAGTATCTTACGATTTTACGATACTGCAAAGCAAAAACGATTTGGATCTTACATAGGATATTTGAAAGCTTAAGATCTTAAAGGATCCCGATCATGACCATAGGATCTTAAGATCTCATTCGATCCGATCCTAATTTTCTCAGATAACAAACTAAAAAACTGCAAATTTCTAGATTATTCTTTTGTAGAATTTATAAAACAACATGTTAATCTTATTATAATTTCATAACTATTATTTAGGACAACATTTTCGATGAAACATTCATATAATTTTGTGTCTATGATATATAATAATTTGTAAATTTGTATAATATTACAAAAACTATTAAGAAAATGACATTATAGTAGGATCTTGCCTTATGTACTCTTTGGGCGACTTTTTAAATACAAAATACAGTAAAATACAAATGCACCTTTAATACTTTTAGTTTTTAAACTTTTAATGTATTTTTTATACTTTTAGTTTTTAATATATACAAATTAAAGCTTATCCAACACACTTCACTCAATTAAAAATTATCCTCCTTATAAAACACACATCACACTTCAATATAATACTCTCTTTCTCTCCCACATTTATAACACCCTCGGTTACAATTGACCGATTAAACAGATCTAGGGTTTTGATCCTCTCTTTCTCAGTTTTGTCTTACATTTGTTAGAAACTTGTTAGTTTATGTATTAGATTTATGTGGTGTTGTTTTTGCGAATAATTAGAGCAAAAGAGATATTAAGGTGTGTTTGGATTAGCTTATTTTGTGTGGTTACCGGCTTATTATGTTTTGGGGAATAAGCTATTTGGTCCCGTATACCCCCTTAGAGCTATTTATTCTTAGGCTTACGTTGACTATCTGTTATAAGGAACAAAAGTGGCGGATGTGTGTGCGAATATTTAGGCTACAACATCCAAGTATCAAAGATGGAAGAAGTATCAATGCTGGATGGACAGACACCACTTTCAAGTATGAACATAAACTTGTTTTGGTGTTGTCCATCCATTGTTGATTCATCTTTGCTCTTTGTCAAAATACAGAAACAATTATCAAGTATAATTTGTAGGTTCGATGCTTGAATTTAGTGTCTTCGTCTTCCAGCATGTTGGTAGGTTAGAGATTCAAGGCTGAATAATATGTTGTTGTTGGCAAGGGTAGAAAGGATGGTAGTTCATTGCATTGTTAATATAAGTTTAATATGATTTCATTCATGCACGATTAGCTCTCTAATATCGTAGAATCTACATAATTAATATGTATGTTCGTCACATCTAAGGGAGCAATATAAATGATAGTAAGAATCTGTTTTCTAATAACTTAAAGCTCAATGATTAGGGCGCTCTATATAGCGTTGTAGATGGTTCCATTGCTTAATTTGGAAAACGTCTACTACCGTTTGTGTGGTTATTAGACGGTACTGCAACGTTAGATAGATCTGTCCTGATCAATGCAATAATGATATAGTGTGTACTGTTCATGACATGCCACACTCCATTATCGCATTCAAGATGAGTGATGTTACTTAGACTCTATTCTTTACTTAACATTTGTAGATTGTTTGTATTACTTTGAGTCTGGAATTTCAACATACCTTTCCATTCTAAGGTCCCATACTGTTTGCTTTGTTTTTTCAACAATCTAGCAATGCGGCTGGTCCCATACGTATGTTGGTTTACTGCATTCCATTATTTTTTATGATCTAAAACCAACCATCCACCAGGTAATGTGGCCATTGGAGTTCCAAGAACAAAGGTTGTTTCAAACACACCCTGAATTGCAACATTATCTTTTATTTCATTTACACTATATTTTTTAAAATTTTAATATATTTTTTAATTTTTTTGCAGCAAATCCATGGTCAGACTACTTTCCCGAAGATGTTGAAAAAGTTCAAGCCACCAGTGGGAAACATCAATCCTTTCCTGCATTAAACATAGGTAGTTTGGTTTTCCCATATCCCCTTTTTATACTCGTTTCCATGTGTATCTCAAATCACAAATCCTAGTTTAACCACTTTTTATATTTTTTATTTTTTTGCAGAGATCATTAAAATTGACAGCAGTGACTCAAGTTCATTTCACATACCAAGCAGTTCTGAAGGTCCTCCAATTACATGGGCAGACTACTTTCCAAAGGGATATTCTGGATCAGGCACAAAAAGGAAGATGCTAGGAAGGTTAAAACTCCAAAAAAGACTGCCAAAGAGCTTTTTGATGAGTTAGGAAGTAATTTGAATAAACATTGTAATCCTTTTGTACTACTTTATTTGACTTTATGAATAAACATGTTGTAATCCTTTTAGATTAGTAAAATTTAAGAATGTGTACCTTTTGTTACCAGTATTTTGTAATTTTTCATTTCAAGTATTAATGGAATATGTTTAATTTTAATTCCCGTACTTTGTCATTGCTAAATTTTCTCATTAATTGTTACAATATTTTGATTGTTGTGTTCATTAACAAGAACTTGGGATATATTTTGTATCATGTTAATCAAAAGTTATCAAAATCAGAAGTTTCTGCTGCTAAGAAAACGTTACTGCAGGTGGGTTTGTACTGCTAGATATGAGAGTGCAGGGGTGGATTGGTAACATTAACACTTAATTGTTACAATATTATGATTGTTGTGTTCATTAACAAGAACTTGGGATATATTTTGTATCATCTTAATCAAAAGTTATCAAAATCAAAAATTTCTGCTGCTAAGAAAACGTTACTGCAGGTGGGTTTGTACTGCTAGATATGAGAGTGCAGGGGTGGATTGGCAACATTTACACTTAAGGGTTTAAATCCCCAATTAACTAGTTATAAGGCCGTATATGCCACTTTCGTACAATAATGTCAACCTACATAGTTTACTACATAACATTGTCTACGGATAAACCCATATGGTTCATCCTACATTAGCTAATTACATACCATTGTCTAGTGACAAACCCATTTGGTTTATCATACATCAGATACTTACAAAAAAGTTTATCCAACTTACAAAAACTTTCAAACATTGTTTCACCCATCAATAAACATAAAACCATCAAAAACCATCAAACCATCAACACATATCAAACATTAATACTCCTTGGGACCTGTTTGTGTCATCTGTTAAAAAGAAGCGGACCTTTGCAGCTGCACCAAAGCCGGCTTCTTGTCTCAACTCCCTGAAACCAGAGCATGAAACAATAAACACCTTCCTCCTCACCTTCGCTCGACCAGGTACCACCACTGTTCTCTCACGTACTTGGAACACTTTCTGTATCATTTGGTGCTTCACAACAGCGACAGAGTACCCATACAAGTTGTACTTGTGCACAATTTTTGATGGTATAGTCTGTTACAAAATGTACAAAGTTACAACTGCTATAGATTGATAGTTGTTTAGTTTGTAATCTCATTGAAATTGTAGCATAATTACTATTTGACAAATTATCAAAGTTTTTAAGACACTTACTAGTTGTCCATTTCTCCAGAAGCATGCAGTCAGTGGTCGGTAGAATGCCCTATCTTCTTGGTCGTGGACAGTGTGAAACGACCATCTGCACATCCAGTTCATCCGTCGGGCTTCAAAATCTGAATTTAATATTACAAAATGAGTAAGTTATAGATAATCCAAAATGTTACAAAGATATCATATACTTGATGTAGTTAAAGCTAATAAAGGAAAAACTACCATAGTCATTTGGTTGGTGACACAAGGCATTCATGGTAATGTTGGTGCTGTATGTCTCAACAGTTGTGATGGCCCCTCCATCAGGTTCAAACAACATCACATTAAATTCCTGGCCCGGGTAAACCTGAGTAAAAACCATCCACTGACCAGCCTCCAAATTCAAGTCTCGAGTGAGTGTCACCCAACCACTGCCATATAAGAAGGAGTGGACGTATCGACCATTTAGATGATCACTGGCCACCCTAACATTGTAGATAGTCGTGTTAGTGGAAACCACGACCGAATCAGTAGGGGTTGGACCATCCAGATATCTCAGAAAGTCTTCCTCCAACGACTCTGCATAAGCAGGCAGATGTGTCTTGTGACAGCGCACATAAATCATTATGATCACTGATATGTTTCAGATCTAGGGGACTTTTTAGTTGTAGCCAACAATTTTCATCGTGGCAACTTAAAGTCAGGGAGAAAGGATAAGTACTGTCAAGTCATCGTAAAAAGAAACAAAATTCCTCTTGTCACACATCTGCTGAAACACTAAAGAGATTGAAACTTTCGTCCTTTCTACGAAGGAACTTTTTCAATCAATCCAATATTCCCTCGTTTTAATCATGTACCAGTACCTACAATTTTCCTCCTTTGACATCATACCAAAGCAATATATCCACCAATTTTCCATTGTCAATCTTCAAGTTGCGTATGTCTTACCTATATATGTCCGAGCACTAATCCCCAGTTCCTTTGTCTTTAGCTCATCTTGTAATTGCCCATGCCATAGTAAACGTAGAGAAATCAGTTATATCTTTTGACCAGACCATTACTGATTGAGAATATGACCTTGTGCATCAAATAATCATTTAGTGGGTCCAATTGATAGCCACTGGCTGTTGTTGGAAGCTATAGATAAAACATTTGGATTTTGGTTTCCAACTCCAGCAAGCTGAGCGCATTTACAGCATAGAAGTGATTACCACAACTGTATCTGTTATGACTTGGAACAGCAGTAGGCTGTTTGCTCCTTAGCAGCAGTAGTACTTTAGGACTAGCAACTAAAAGACCAGTATGTTTTATTATGAAAAGGCATGTTTGTTTGAGTAGTCACAATGGGATCTTTAGTATACCAGATCATCAATAAACTAATCTTGGAAAACACTTTGTCTTTTAGACAGGAGAGTGAGTCCTTTTTTGAAAAGTTTTGATGATTCACACTCTAGTGTGTTGGTTCACAAACAGGTTTTATTCGGTAATCATCATGGTAGGTCAAATAAGTATGCTCAAAACTACCCCCACTCTTAATAACAATGCTTCTGTTCTTAATTGAAATTCATGCCTACATCATTCTATGTGAAACTAGGTTAATACCAACTTTCATTGATAATACTCCAACCGCGCTCAGATTTATTAATCCACTTTTCAGTTATGTGTCTACGTATTCCATTATAATTCAACAGCTTTCTTAACATATTATGAACCTAAGTACAGGTTTCAGAAATTACTGGTTTAACTCTAGACTCATCAACCCTTAGGAATTTCTTCCTGTTTAACATTGTGTTGGCTTAGTCTGTTCATCTTCACATATCTGAACCCAATCTTCAATAAAATTGGTTCATCAGAAACTTTTTTATCATAACCATAGGTGTCTTGAATAAGGCCACATTACTGGTTTCTTCACTAGGTTGAATGTCTTCTTTTATATTAATGGAAAGATAACTCTTTCCCTTGGTGCAAATGCACTTCTTCATTGGTAGGAGCACCTCAATTGTAACTCATTATTCCACTACCTTTATTCTCTTTATTGAATGAAATGGGTATGCTATGACAGTTGAAGCAAATTTTTGTTTTTCAACTCTTAAAATATGTTTATCTTTATCTGGAAGAGTATTATCTTAGCCTTTTTCTGTTCTGTTAACTTTCTTTTAAGCATTCAATCTCATTCTTTCTTAACAAAAGCTCACATCCTGTATATATAACTCTATCCACCATACTTACAACTACATACTCTTCTAAGATTTCAAGTAATTCTTATCTACCTTTTGACCCCTGCATCTCTATTAACCCTAGTTATCAAAGTTTTATGGGTTTAATTAATTCATTTTAATATTGTTTTAAAAGTTTTTGTAGCAAATCCCTGTAGGACTCTTTTCGAAAGTAGTTGTCAAATTCCAAGCTATCTCCTTCCTCTTCCTCTCCCTCCNGTGACATATATTTGTCACATATGTATATCTATAGTGTGACTAATGTTTCGAGCTCATTTGTATCTGTCACACGCCTCGAATTAAAAGTGACTAAATAATCCAAATTTTTTTTCCAGTTACCTCTAGTCACATAAATATTCAAATGTGTGACAATAGAATTCCGAAATGGTCACACAAGTCGGATCAAGTGTGGCTGTTCATTTTATTCTGGTACATTTAGTCACGTATAAATGTTACTGTGTGACATTTAAAAATCGACCATGCGTGACCAATAGAACTTTTTGTACTAGTGCCACAGGGTTTTTCCGGCAATGTTTTTAATGAGGTAACATCCCCGAGCGTATAAAGGAGTTATGTACTATTTTCCCTTCACTAGAATTTTGTCCCATTGGGTTTTATCTAGTAAGGTTTTAACGAGGCATAATCCTCAAATGGAGTAAAATAAATATTTCGGTATCTTCAAGGTACAAAGGGTATGGGTTTATATTTCACTAACCCATCAAAACAAGTTTAGTTAGTTTTGCAGATGCAAGATATAAGTTTAAGTTACCATGATTGGTCTCAAGTTAGATATGTTTTCCCAAGTGGCGGCACCATTTCCTGGTGTCCGATAGAGCATACAATCGTGGCTACTTCATTAAACCATACATCAATTCTGGAAAGGAGATACCAACTATTTCATGTAGATAATATAGCATGCCTTGCCATATTCAAGAAATGTTACATCAAAGGCGATAAGATACTTCTCGTTCATGTGATTATTTCGTGAACCTATTTACAAGATATCAAGTGATATAGTCATCAGAGGGAGATCATACACGCTACACTCTTTTTCCCTTAGTCATGGTTTTGTCCCACTGGGTTTTCCTGACAAGGTTTTTAATGAGGCAGCAATTCCTAAGTGTATAAGTGTAGGGAGTGTTATGGATAATTATTTGTGGATGTCCATATAACTAATAAGAGGCCCATGGCCCAATTAGCTATTAGGGTTTTTACCCTAATATTATCTTATTTATATACCCTTTGTATTCCTTAAGGGAGGTGATTTGCACACTCTAATATTTGATTGAGACACTCCAAAACATGCATTAAACAGTTGTACTATAAATAAAAACTGCTTAAACTGTTTGTACATTGAGTGTCCCAATCAAATATCAGAGTGTGCCAATCACTTCCCATTCCCTAAACATGATGAGCAATTGAATAATTTTTCTTTCCTCCATTCTTGTTTCACAACAATAGTTTAAATATTTTTTAATTCTCAAACTTTTATCATTTTTTGTTTATAACACATAGATTTTTTTTCTCGCAATGACTACAAATTGAAAATTTAAGTGTTGTATCAAGGGTCACAACAAAACCATAAAATCACAAGTTTCAAGTATAATTGTTTGCCGCTATGCACGAGTATTCGTCTAGTTTATATATATAAATAAATTGTTGGGAATTATGCTAAGTAAGAATTCTGCTGATGGATTCTGCTGAAGAGCTGGAATCTGCTGAAGATACTTTCTGCGGAAGAATAGTTTCTTCTTAGTGTGTTTCTGCGGATATAGATAAAACGCGTATTTTGTATTTTAGTTAGGATATGCATGAGTTTTATTAGGAGAAGATAATGCATATCTTTGATAGTTTATAGATTATACGTTTATTGTGAAACGGTTTAGGGTTAGAGTTCCTTGTCTATAAAAAAGAGCATCTTATTATGTTTTATGTACGAGTTTGAAAAACAAGTTTTAGCTTTATAAAAGATCCATAGAGGATCAAAGAGTTCTTAGTATTCTGTATTATTACTTGTGTTTGTTTTCGCTTTAGAATACAAGTATTGGAGACTTTCTATTAGTGTGTTTGTGATTACATAAACATTGCTAACGATCAACGAGTGCTCAAAGATCTATCAAGGTCTAAGTTTCAACAAGTGGTATCAGAGCCTCGGGAGAGTCTCTGTGATACTAAGAACATCACCTTCTTACACACACATAACCAAAACAACCAACCATCATGCCTGGATCTGACAATGAGACAGATGTTACACTCAATCAAAACACCACATCCTTACATCAACTCAATCTCACAAACAGTAATGCAAAATTCCCTTACCTCAAGAAAGAAGAATATGAACTTTGGGCCATGAAGATGCAGAACTGGATCACCAACATTGACTACAATCTTTAGAAGGTGATCCTTAAAGGTAATAGCCCAAAAAGGACTGGAACAGATCAAGAAGGAAGGATGTACCACCTTGATCCTACAACTGCTAAAGAAATTCTAGTTGTGCAGAGGGAAAGTAAAGTTAGAACTATTCTCCTTCAGGCTATCCCAGAGGATCACTTGGGTGACTTTCACTTCATGACTGATGCAAAGGATATCTGGATGGCCATAAAAGCTAGGTTTGGTGGGAATGAGGAGTCCAGAAGGATGAGGAAATCCATGCTCAAGCAGCAGTTTCAAGAGTTTCAGATCACAGAGGAAGAAGGTATCCACAAGGGATATGACAAGTTCCACAAGATCCTGAGTCAACTGGATCAACTGAAAGCCAGACCAGACAATGAAGATTGCAATGCAAAGTTCCTGAGATCCTTAGCATTATAAAACAATGCAAAATACCATTTGAATGAAGTAAAAATCAGTAAATGTGGTTACCTGGTTCGTGTGTTTTTTGAAGAATCACTACTGCTAAGCACCGACTGTATTGTTTGAGACATTAGGTTGAAAGAAGATAGAGAGTTTATGTGAGTGTGATTATGTTGTGTTAAACACGACTTAGTTTTGTTATTTGCAAAAAATATCCTAGTCGATTTTCGTGAAAGGGAGGTAGCTGAAGTGTGTTAATGTGTTATAGCGGGAACATTGAAGTGACGAAAATACCCTCACGTGCCAAGCACGTGAGGGCACTAACGAGCTAGCAGCATTAAGTTCTGCCTAGCAGCATTATGTTCTGCCTTAGTAGCATTAACTTCAGAGTTACTAGCATTCACCCATATTCCAATCCAAACACTTTTCTTTGCTTTTCCTGCAAAATGTTAGTCTAGTAACAAAGAAAATACAAGCCATAACATATGCACAATCATCCCAACATCTAAATATACTTAACAGTTCTAAGTATAACTAGGAGCATTGTAATGGGGCAAATGAAGAGTCATGAATAATAGTTTGAACTCAATTCATGCGGTGAATATCAAATTAGACTCAAACTAGGTAGATAGAGTACGTATACATAAGTTATTAGAAATGTGTGACCATATGTATCGAATTGTGACTACATTTAAATAATGTGTGATAAAATATGACATTATGATTTAGCCACCCAAATAAATACTTCATGTGACCATATATATAGCATCTTTAATTTAGTCACACAAAAACTCAATGTGACTAATATCAAGGTTAATGATAACTGACTTCACATTTTGCTATAAATAATAGTCACATGAATATTTCACAATGTGACTATTTTGAATGTATTGGTCACATATAATACCCATTAGGATTTGGCAAGCAAACACACACTAAAC
>LBNU01020841.1:129136-139129 GCA_014162995.1 Artemisia annua | reverse complement strand
CCCCCCCACAGTTAACTAAGTAAATATAAGAATTGCCATGATAGGAACCTCCTAAAACGTAATTGTTATGCAGTTCTTGTATATGAAAATTAATTTTTAACCATTGTCAATTAAATACTAATTAAACTAGTTTGTTAGAGAAATAACAGCTTGCCAATAATTGTGTTAACTTACAAACTCATCCAAAACATGTTCACGATTGTCCACAGCGTAAATGAATTGATTACCATACATTGTTACTGCATTAACGATTAAGATTAACAAAAATGCAAACAACGTTTGAATGAAGTAAACATCAGTCAATGTTGTTACCTGGTATGTGTGTTGTTTGAAGAATCACGCTTGCTAAGTTCAGATGCTATTGTTTTGTGGGTGTGTGATTTGATCGGTTGAAAGAAGATGGATCGTTTATGTGTGTGTCATTTGTTAATGTTAATTTGTTAAACACGACTTAGAGTTTGGTTATTTGCAAAAAATGTCCTCGTCGATGTTCGTGCTTGGGAGTAGCTGGAGTGTGTTAAAGGCGGAAAATGTAAAATGACGAAATTACCCTCACGTGCAACGCACGTGAGGACTAACTAACGGGATTTTCTAACGAGCGTTAGCGAAAAAACCATTTTTGCATTTTTTGCAAATCGAAACCTTGTCACGTACATTTTTTGCATTTTTTTGGTATGAGGATCATATTTGCATTTTTCCGAAACGTTAGAGGCTTTTTTTGCAATTTACCCTTTAAAATATATGGACGGTTGAAATGTTGTTATTTTTACTTAGATAAATGTGGTATTAAATTTTTCTCCTCGTCCAATAATGTATCCGGTCAGGAACACTTACCTTGTACAAATCCTCATGTCGTTATTCCATCCTAAACATTAAAAAATAACAAACCAATCGTGGCTCTCCACTAGCCGCCATGACTTCATCCTCAGATCAGAGCCACTTAAACTCATCCAACACTTTTTACTCTAAAAGATCCCCAAGATTCAGGATTCACCCATCATCATATCAGATACTCTACAGACATGGATCATCATAATGAAATCACATCTCCACTACGTAAGCAACACTTAACCAAAACTTGTATACTACTATCATTTCTTTTTCATATTACTATTAACATGTAAAAAAAATGTGCAGTTCAAAACACCACAGGATCAACCTCCTACACGCAAGAAACCGAACCCGAAAAAGACGAAAACTCTCCCATAGAACAAGTGGCACTAACTGTCCCAACAACAGACAACCCAAGTTTACCAGTTTTCACATTTAGAACATGGACATTAGGAGCACTAGCATGTATCATGCTGTCTTTCTTAAACCAGTTCTTCTGGTACAGACGTGAGCCCCTTTCGATAACTTCGATATCTGCCCAGATTGCAGTTGTCCCACTTGGGCACCTCATGGCTGCAATGATCACTGACAAGGTTTTTTTCCCGGGAAAATGGTGCCAGTTTACGTTGAACCCGGGTCCGTTTAATGTTAAGGAGCATGTTTTGATTACTATCTTTGCGAATTCGGGTGCTGGGAATCCTTATGCTATTCATATTGTTAGTGCTGTTAAGATTTTTTATAGGAAGACGTTGACTTTTTGGGTGGCGTTGGTTGTTGTTGTGACTACGCAGGTCTTGGGGTTTGGGTGGGCGGGGATATTTAGAAGGTATTTGGTTGAGCCTGCTGCGATGTGGTGGCCGCAGAATCTTGTCCAAGTTTCGCTCTTTAGGTACACTTGGAAAATGAATTTAGTCTTTAAGTAGCTCCTTTTGTTTATCTTATTGTACCTCAAAATAAGCAGATGAGCAGGAAAAGAACCCCTGATTCTTCGTCATTAATCATAGTTGTTGTTTATCTGTAGGGCGTTGCACGATAAGGAACCGAGGCCTAAAGGGGGGTTAACGCGAAATGAGTTCTTTCTCATTGCTTTTATATGTAGTTTTGCTTACTATGTTCTTCCGGGGTATCTTTTCCCTATGCTTACTTCGTTGTCGTGGATATGTTGGATTTATCCAAATTCTGTATTGGCTCAACAAATTGGGTCTGGGCTTCATGGTCTTGGTGTAGGGGCGATTGGGTTTGATTGGTCTAGTATTTCATCGTATCTTGGTAGTCCATTGGCTAGTCCTTGGTTTGCTACTGCTAATATTGCTGTTGGCTATGGTTTAGTTACTTATGTGATAACGCCTCTGGCTTATTGGTTTAATGTTTATGATGCAAAAAAGTTCCCAATATTTTCGGACGATCTTTTTACTGCCACAGGGGAATCGTATAATACCTCAGCTATTGTTGACTCGAATTTCCATTTTGATTCGGAGGCTTATGAGAAAGAAGGTCAAATTTACCTCAGTATCTTCTTTGCTATGAATTATGCTGTTAGTTTCGCGTGTCTTACTGCTACTGTGGTTCATGTATTCGTCTTTCATGGAAGGTTTAAATCATTTTTCCTCCCTTTTGAATCTTGTTTTAATGTGAACAAATTTTTATGTTAAGTTTCTACGTTGTTTTAGAGAAATGTGGGATCTAAGCAAGTCGGCGTTTCATGAAAAGAAAATGGATGTGCATAGTAAGCTTATGAGACGATACAACCAAGTTCCACAGTGGTGGTTCACTTGCATTCTCTTGACAAACATTGTAGCAACATTGTTTGTAATTGAATACTTTAAAAGTCAACTTCAGTTACCATGGTGGGCGTTCTTGTTGGCATGTGGGCTCGCATTCTTTTTCACACTTCCTATTGGTGTCATAACAGCCACAACAAACCAGGTCTTTGATTCTGTACTAGACTAGTAAACTGATGTTTTGAGCTCGATAAGTGAGTCTGAGTCTTTGTACTAGAACTGATTTTTTACCTCTGTGTCTTTAGTCTGTACTTGACTAGATTTATCAGTTTTGACCTCTAAAATTGGCATCTTTATAGATTCGGTACCCAAGTATATCAATCTTTGTACTAGAATAGATTTTGTACCTAAGGTATGTTCAGCTGTGTGCTGAAAGAGATTTCATGCCTAGGTTTATGCTACCCTGTACTAGAACGTTGCATATACCTCGGTATCCTTCCATTTTGCATTATAGTAAATTAATGATGTTTATGCTTTTGTTATTCATGAAACAGACGCCTGGACTGAATGTGATCACTGAATACATCATAGGATACTTGTATCCCGGATACCCCGTTGCCAACATGTGTTTTAAGGTTTACGGATACATTAGTGTGAAACAAGCTATTGTCTTCTTACAAGACTTCAAACTCGGACACTACATGAAGATCCCACCAAGGTCGATGTTCATGGCTCAGGTTAGTTTCTTAACGGGTCGCCAGTCAACTCAAGTCAGCAGCTCCTTAACTGACAAAATTAAATTATACATTTTTGTAGAAAACTAAGTAGCCTATTTTATTATAATTTTGTAATCAGGTATGTGGTACCCTGATATCAGCACTGGTGCACTTAGGAACTGCATGGTGGTTGATGGACACAGTTCCAAACATATGTGAAAGGGCCTTGCTTCCGCCCGGCAGCCCGTGGACCTGCCCGGGTGACCATGTCTTTTATGATGCCTCAGTCATATGGGGTCTGATCGGCCCAAGACGTATCTTTGGTGATCTGGGGTACTACAACTCGATAAACTGGTTCTTTTTAGCGGGTGCATTGGCTCCTATTCTAGTTTGGCTCTTACACAAGGCTTTCCCGAGCCAAAATTGGATTACACTTATCACAACACCAGTTTTGTTAGGTGCAACAATAAATATGCCACCTGCCACATCTGTAAACTATAACAGTTGGATCATCATTGGGTTTTTGTCGGGTTTTGTGGCGTATAGGTACCATCATAATTGGTGGGGCCGTCATAATTATGTGTTGTCAGGTGCGTTAGATGCAGGGTTGGCGTTTATGGGAGTGTTGTTGTATGTTAGTTTGGATATGGAGGGAGTTAGCTTAGATTGGTGGGGAAGTAACCCCGACGGTTGTTCATTGGCTTCTTGTCCTACTGCTGCAGGTGTAGTGGTTGAGGGGTGCCCAATTATTTGATATGTAAAATTGTTGTTGAAGGTGTATAGATTTGTAATTGTATTTTTGGCGGTTCTCATTCTTGAACTGCATGTTCTGTTATTCGGAAACGAAATTGAACTGAGATATGTGTATTTTATGTCTATATCCACATGATATATCAATCGTTGTGAATGGATTTTTGTACAATATGTGCTGTATCATGCCCAAATTTTTCAGTAATAATATAGTACTCAGAGTAAATTATGTTGCTTGTGGGTGAGTGATAGACTGATAGACAAAGATGTGTTGGTCAGAGCATCAAATGTTGGCATCGTAGCACAGGTACTTCTGTCTTCCTGGTTCATCACGAACTATTCTTATAAGGGGTAGGAGTATTGGTAGTTTGGTCTGTCTGGATAATGGGTCAAATTGGTGGATTCACTTGGTTGACAAGCAGAAACTTTTTTCTCCATTTTTTTTATGATAGTACCCCGTTTCTTTTATTATTCATTAATGATAGTTATAGGGGTGGCAATATGGGTAGTTTGGGGAGAATTGTAACGGGTCAGAACGTGTATCCGTTCATACTGGTCATATTTTAGTCCAGGTTGATACGGGCTTGGGTTGACTAGCAAACACATCTTGCCAATTTTTATTTAATTTTACAGAAGTACATGTGTTAACCTTGACGGGTTCCCCTTTTAGCTTAACATTTGGATTTCACCCTTTTGAGATAAACCCTACCTAAACTGACTCCTATATAAGTGAATGGGTTGAAATTGCCACCTTTGCTTGTTAGCTGTTCATTGATATCCGTTAAACTAGACAATACTTTCAGGCCGCACTTGATGTTTTTACTGCAGAACCACCACCAAAGAATAACATATTGGTTAATCATTGTCGTTACGTCATATTTAAATATTTGTGCAGAACCACCACTAAGATGAACCAAAAAACTACAATGAGTAAAACTAGAAAAATAATAAAGTACATTAGTTTTGATGCATAAAATCCCGTATGTAATTTAACTTTAATATTATGTCAGCTTCAATTGGGTGGCTTTGTTTTTCTGAGAAGAAGGAAAAAACTTCAAAAATTTGGGAAGAAAAGGAATAATCACAAATTCCTTTGGACGTTTGCTGCAGGTACTTGCAGAACTTAAGTCTTATGCTACAGTTGCTGAAACACTTTGTAGATTAGCTGTACAACTAGTAGCAGGAGGAAGTAGTGTGACATCCGTAAAGGTGACTTACGCTACAGCCAGAGTTTACGTGGTGCTATGGTCACCAAAGGTCTCATCGAGGCTATATCCAGTGTATTCGTGAACTTAGTAAGCGCAGATTTTACTGCCAAACAAAGAGGTATCCGGGTCAGTGAGGAACGGGTCATTTTAGACAGGTCACCTGAGAAACCTCCCAAAATTATTCAAGTCAAAATTGCTAATGTTGAGTCACGTTTCGCTAGTGCAATTTCTGAGTCTGGAGAGATTAAGCTGAGGGAAAGGTAAGAGGCGGGATTTCAAATTAGACTAAAGTAGGTGTTTTTGAGGTTGATGTGAGTTTGGAAGGAAATATTATTCTTTTTAGGCACTTGATCAGCTTGGAATCATTGGGAGTGTTGATGGTATATTGGGCGAATAGAATGTGAATGTGACTTTTATGAATGTTAGTAGGACTGCCCCAAGAAAACAAGCAGTTATAGCGATCGGTGTTGATGAGAAACCAAGTAACTAGGCGTTGAAGAAGATTGGTGACATTCCAGGTATTGAGGAGTTTGTGTTTCTTGCACTTTTGCCGAAATTCTTGCTTCAAGGGGAAAGTAAAGTAGTAAATGAGAATTATATATTCAGTTCATTGTGTTATTTTTGCAGTTTGTGCAAAATGAACATCGGTTTAAGGTAACAAAACAAGGAAGTCAAAATGAATAGTTTCTTAGCAGGTCAAAGTTTTAATCACTAAAACATTTTATGATTTTTTTAACCTTGAATAAGTTAATTATCCCATTAAATTATGATGTTTGTACATTACATTCATAATCATAAAGAAACTTAAAAGATCGAATTAAAGTTTTATGTTGATGCTTTCATATTATGAACTAAATTATACTACTAGTTTAATTCTTGTAATTCAGTACTTTTTGTTTTCGGGTTGTGACTTGTGAGGTTTGTTTGAGTAGCCTTTGCCTTTCTAAAAAAAGAGAAAAAGGTGTGTACTGTACTACTACTCGTTTGGTTTTACCAAAGCATTTTAACGTATGCGTGAGAAATTTGGTACATTCTCACGCGCAACTAGCATTATGAGGGGTATCCCTCACGTGTGAGACTTATTTGAATGGCAAATGGTGATACTACCGGTCAGTCGATGAAGAAACAAGTGAGGGTGTGTTAATGTATTTTTGTGAGTGTGATATGTGTTTATGTTTATTTATATAATAGGAAGTGATTTGGCATTGGAGATGCTCTAACTTGGGTACTTCGTTATTCATATAACAGAGACCGGGCTTGAATGTGATCACTGAATACTTCATACGATGCTTGTATCCAGGATACCCAGTGGCCAACATGTACTTTAAGGTTTATGGATACATTAGTCTGAAACAAGGTATCGTCTTCTTACAAGAATTTAAACCCGGACACTACATGAAGATCCGGCCAAGATTTATGTTCATGGCTCAGGTTAGTTTCTTAATGTTCACTGTTAAACTTAAGTCAGCACTTCCCAAGACCTGAGACAACCAAATTATACATTTTTGTAGACAACTAAATAGCTTATCCTTTACAATCTTCTGATCCGGTATGTGGTACACTGATATAACAGCACTGGTGCACTTAGGAACTGTGTAGTAGTTGATAAATACAGCCTGTGGACCTGCCATGGTTACCATGTCTTTTTTGATGCCTCAGTCATATTGGGTCTAATCAGCCGCAGCATCTTTGGTGATCTGGAGCACTGCAATTCCATTAACTGATTCTATTTAGCAGGTGCATTGGCTTCTATTCTTGTTTGGCTCTTACACAAGGCTTTCTGAGCCAAAACTTGATTAACGTCATCACAACACCGGTTTTGTTAGGTGCAACAATCAATATACCCCCTGCCACTTCCGTCAACTATAGCAGTTGGATTATTATTGGGTTTTTGTTAGATTTTGCGGCATATCACTACAATCATAGTTGGTGGGGGCATCATAATTATGTTCTGTCGGGCGTGTTAGATGCAGGGTTGGCGTTTGTGGGGGTGTTGTTGTATGTTAGTTTGAATAGGGATAAAGTTAGCTTAAGTTTGCTGATAACTTTGTTGGTTGTTCATCTGCTTCTTGTCCTACTGCTACGGGTGTTGTGGCTGAGGGGCGCCTGATTATTTGATACACAAGAGTGCTCTTAGAGGTGCATAGACGTATAAGTATGTGTATTGTTTCTTAATCTTGAATTGAATACTCCATTACTCGGAAATGAAATTGAACTGTGATTCATGTGTAAGTTATGTTTATATTTACATTATGTTTATCAATCGCTGTGAATGGATTTTAGTGGGAAAAAAAAAAAAAAAAAAAAAAAAAAAAAAACCTCTTTTATACCCACATCTTTTTATCAGTAACATAGTACTCTTTAAGAACAGTTTCTATTAGAGTTCCATTTGATACAGTGACATTTCTATGAATTATTTTCCAAAACTTTACAAGAGATAAGGTCACAAAGAACTGAGGTAACTTTATATTTTACTTTAGATATGAATTGTGGTGAAGGATTTCTATGTGTGAATACAATTAGTAGTGGATGTGATGGATCCTTTGATTGTTCTTATCATCGACTTGATGAGGTAAGTTTGTAAAGTAAAGTTTGTGATATTTTCAAACTTTGATGAGCTGGAGATGTCTAGATATCAACAACGTTCGACATCTATACAATCGGGTGCTACAAGACTCATCTCAATTGTTAAAAAAAGACGTTGTTCACATTCAAATGGTCATCAACATATATGCTTTTTGCAACTTTTTCTCTAATACCCTTTTCTTTTTCCTTAAATAATATTGACTCTCTTTGTCATTTTGCAGGACATTGTTTAATCGATTCCATAAAGACGTTGTTAAAGAGAACCCAGATCAGGTCTCCGATTGGATGAACTGATAGTGCAGGTAAAAGACAGTGGTTTGAAATTCATTGTAGATGAGATCAATGACACACAAGTTTGTAATCGCCATCCGGGCTACTATTTATTGGTCAGTTAACATTTTGAGACTTTTATGTTTGCCTTTATTTAGCCACAGTGTAATCAACTTTCAATAGTTAAAATTTACGTGCGTTGCACTCTTCATGTTTATAGTTAGTCAATTGGAAAAGACTCACGAAGGCATAGTTGCATTCTTTATATCTCAACATAGCCTGAGTGCCCAAGAACTTTTGTTACACTCAAGTAGATTCCTTATCTTCAATTTTCAAACCACTTTTAAGAATTTATTAGGAATATATATATAAAATGAATACGCGTAAAGAAAATGCAATTACTTTAAGAAAAAAATGACGAACATAAACAGTTTATAAACATATTTCAACAAATACTCAATTTTTATCCAAAAAGCCAAAAATACTCATGAAACTAGTAAGGTCTTGTTAGGGGTTATTTATTTATTTATTTATTTATTTTAATTTTAAATCGCAAGGTTGAGCTCAACCTTGCGATTTAAAAAATAAATAAAAAAATAGCAAGGCCTTGCGATATTTTTAAAACAATTAGTAAGGTCTTGCAATTTTTAATTTTTTTTTTCAAGATTACGGATAAAAATTAGTAAGGTCTTGCGATTTTTAAAAAATAGCAAAATGTAACACGACCTTGCTAGTTTCATGGATAGTTTGGCTTTTTGGATAAAAATTGGATATTTGGTGAAATATGTTTGTAAAATTAGTTATTTTCCCTTACTTTAACAGTTTAATGTGAGGTAGAGATCTCTGATCAAGTAAGCTAGTGTTAATTCAGTCTGTTTGCTTTCTTATGCAGAGTTATGACATGTGGCTTTACGCATAATTTAACGTTCCCAATACTCTGGAACTTGGAACTAGGGATTGAGCAAAAGATAGGCTTCGGTTCACGCTCAGTTTTTAACCAAACTTTTAGAGTTTACATGTTTGAACAATTAAGGATAAAATTTAACCTGAGTCAACCATTTATAGGTGAGTCAGTTGAAATTGCCCCTCTGTACTTCATTACTGAGGCAGGATTATTTAGACTATAAACGTGTTTACAAGTTTGCATATGCAAGGATGACTATGTTTCTGCTGTACTGATAAACCAAACCCGTATTCATACGTTACTCGTACATAACAACAACTGTAGCAACAACCGTGAATATAAATAGCTATAGATCAGTTTTGTGCATAATGCTAATTAAATATCTATCAGGTTGCGTGCAACGATTACGTTTGATGGTCAAGCTGTGTTGGGCTTTAGGAATCATTTGCTACCGTGGAAAATGGTCGTGCATGGCTTTTTATCTTGAGGAGAAAGTACCGTTCATACCATTTCTTTTCCATTATTGATATGTATGTAACCCCACACAAACTAAGATTTTTAGTAACATATTATTGCTCCATTTTTAGTGAAAACACTCTTTGAACATACCCTTTTATGATCATTTTCAACTTTATTTTCTTTCAAGTAACAATGATGTTTTGGTTTCAGGACTGTTGATGGCATGAAGTTGACCTAGAGTCACCAGGCAATTCATATCATACTACTTTTAGTCTTAAAGCAAAGATGCTGATAGTTGTGATGGAAAAGTATAGTTTAGTACCCTGAACAGTAATAGAAAGGCCAAAGTATAATTTAGTACCCTGAATTTGGCTAAGTGAAACTTCTATTACCCTAAACCTACTTAATAGTTAATCTTGTTAGGAATTTAACCAATGTTATCCTCAAAATTAAAATATTCATAGTATAACTATAAAATAAAGTGTAGAAACATGCCAGTTGATCTTGGTTTGTTAATTACATTAGGCTCGAGATTGGTTCGTTTTTAT